>WYDI02027325.1:0-104539 GCA_009867235.2 Psittacus erithacus | reverse complement strand
GATTTTGCCAGGCACAGAGGTGAGACTGACTGGTCTGTAATTCCCCAGGTCATCCATTTTCCCCTTCTTGAAAATGGAGGTTATATTTCCCTTTTTCCAGTCGTCAGGAACTTCACCTGACTGCCATGATTTTTCAAATATGATGAACAGTAACTTAGAAACTTCATTCACCAGCTCCTCCAGGACTCACGGATGGCTTTCATCAGGTCCCATGGACTTGTGTACATTCAGGTTCTTAAGATGGTCTCAAACCACATCCTCTCCTAAGATGCCATGCATAGACAGTACTTGTGTCAATAAATGAGCACTGCCAAACTTTTGATGCTTGATATTCCTGCTCAATAATTTAGAACAAGTAAGATTCATTCACATGATAGTGTATAACAGTATGTCTGATTAAAACGAAAGATGGTACCAGATGGATCTGCTTAAGTAAAGAGCTGTATTGGGTGACTCAGTTTTTCTAGTTGTTCATGATAGTGACATTACTCTCTGAACTTTATGTTTTCCATTCTATATGGTGAGGCATCTTTTTACAAGAGGACTGAGCAATCTATTAGGGCTTTTTATTATTAATGATGAGCCTGGGTAAGAGCACTTCTAAACTGTGGAGAATAGTTCTTTGCTCTTTGAGAACCTTAAAATTATCTGTAGTAATAAGTGAATAAAGCACCTTCTCATTGAGTTCAAGGACTGTTACTTACTTGCCAAGGCTGTGAGGGAGTGGCCAAAGAGGTTAAAAACACAGAGAAAATATTCTTTAATACTATTCTTAATATCTTTTCTCTGAAGGTGTATCATGTTATGTGCATTAGGATATAATTAATTCTCACCTGCCATGAATAACAGAGAAATAACTCAATCATAAGGCGAATTAATACACTGAAATTGGCAACCAGACATGTTCACTACAGAAGGAATCCAGTACTGCGATATCTGGACAAAAGAACTGGGATCTTTATGTAGCTTATGCTTACAGCTCAGCCCAAGTTGCTGAGATCTGTGTCTCTGATCCAGCAAAGCACGTTTAACTCTAAGCATATGAGTAATCCCATTCACCTCATTTGTACTACTTACACACTTCAAGATAATTTGTGACTTGCTGGATGTGGCCCTTAACAGAGCCAGAGAGCAAGAAAGATAGATGATTATGCAGTTCTTAGAGGAAGAATATTTTGAGATTATTTTTTCTTGTTCTTTCCAAAGGATGCTGTATGAATGACAATCCAAAGAAATGCTCAGAAGCGATAATGCTTGTGGATCCTGCCACTGAGCCTCTTTTGGTTGATAGTGACAGGATGCTTTAGGGATTGTCTCATCTGGTTCTGTTAATGTTTGAAGGGCTATCTTTCCTTTAATTTAATATAAAAGACTAGAAGAAATCTTCATGGGTACTTTTCATTGTCCTCTGTCACTGTTATAATTAAGCAAGCCCTTCCTGTGCTTTGGATGAGTATGCTGAGCTGGTCCTTATATAATGAGGAAATTTTTTATTCCATTAATATAGGTACCTGTGTCCATATGCAATACAGCTGTAGCTGGGGTGTATGTGTTCATGTACATAGGTATTTTTAGCTGGGAGAAGCCTCTGTTGACTGCACACTTGATCTCCCCACTGCAATGAATGATGTGAAGTTCTGTTAGCCACACTATTCCCATTCCTGCAGCAGGGTGAGCTTGCCAACATTCACATTACAGGGAGTCCAGTTGACCCATCTCCACTTACAATGTGCACACAAAATACATTTCATGATTTTACTACAGAGTATATGGTTGCCTTCATGGGTCAACATATCCTCTTTCATAAATTCCAAAAAGAACAACACCTTCTGGGCAGCAGCCAAAATAAGGGCTGCTGAGGCATCTGATATTTGTTTCATGTCAATATCAGGAGGAATCAAGCAGTAATAGATCTTCTATCACTTCGCTCAAGTTTCTTACTCTGGATTATGTGATGAGAAGTCAGTTGCTCCAAGCAAAGCTGTGTAAACTTGCTGAAGACAGTAAAGATAGAACACATCAGAGTATAAAATCATTATCTGAAATCTCCTTCCACAATTGGTCTTTCTGGTTAAAACTGAACACTATCTCTTATTTATCCATCTGCTCATTTCATGGAACACCAAAGATCTATAAAAGCAGATTTCAACATTTTTTGTATTCACTTCTGTGTGACAGTTCATTGCAGGGGCTTGTTTGGATCTCCTCACCTCTATGTCTCTTCTGGAAAAGTTCCTTACACTTTTTACAGTTTACTTTTCCACATGTTTCAGTGTTTGCCCTAAAGACTAAGGAAGAGTGCAGGGTAGCTATATCCTGAAAATAGCTTTGCTATCTACTGCAGCAGCAGCTGGCATAAGTGATTTCTTCTGGGGCATATAAAATTTTTTCTCCAAGAGCTCAGTGACATACAATTAAACTCCTGGTTTAATGAGACACAGAATGCAGTAAGAGATGTCATATCATTACCATGAATTAGAAGGGTATAAAGACTTCCCAACAGGCCTAGTCAAACTTATCAAATTTTAAATTAACCATCATTATACTGCAGAACGGATTATCCTTCCAAAACCTGTTAAAGCTAAGATTTAAAAGATCACATAAATAATATCACATACTCAGTTTTAACCCCCAGATTTTAGATGAATAGTCTAATTAGGCACATGGAAAGTGTAAAACCCCAATCACTTTCAATGGAGCCAAACTTCCAGTTAGAAACTCAGATGCTGTGGTCCTTATAACAAATTTCTCATTTTAATCACAAATTTTCTTCAATTATTCATGGTCCATTCTAGCTCTTTTATATAACCTGGGTTGTTCTTGTACTCAAACATGCCTAATTGCCTTAATCGTGCCAAGTTCTTGATTCAGAAATGTCTGGTACAGTAAGAACTACAGGCCAATTGTATAGTGCATGAAAAATATTTTTGCTAACTTGAAACATTTGATCATTTTGCTTATAAATGAAATTTTGCTTATAAAATGTCTTTGTATTAATTTGAAAATGTTTGACTGCATAGAAGACATAACTGACATGTTAACTGCGCAAGTGGCTAAGAAGAATGGTCATAACAGGAGCTTTCTGTTATTTCACAGAAATTTGTTTGCATTACTCATACTTCAATTTCCTTTTCACTTCTTCTAACAACTCTATTAATTCATTGTTAGTCTTCAGATCTCTTAAACACTTCCTGTAATGCTTTTGTTCAAAGGCAGCCTACATCAGTCAGTGTAACTCAGTTCACCCTAACCAACAACTCTGTGGACAATATTCACCTTTAGTTCTTTTCATAGTTGGATAGATGTTATCATCTTACAAATGGAAAAATTGGGTCTCTGGTATTTCACTTTGTCTGTTTTGCTTCGCTTTAATCTATTTTGTTTTCACATGTATGATCTGGGGTTTAGCTGCCAAAACTGTAATTATTTCAGGAAGAGTGAGGCTTAAATAGTGGGTACTAGAAGGGGAAATTTAATGTAGAGCCTTCTTCCTTGACATCCCACCAGCGCCTGCTTCCCACATGAACTGCTGCTTCAATCCTGTTATCCCAGGATTACTCACATCTGACCTGTTCCCCGCCCCAGACTCCTTCAGCTGGTAGTTTCCACCACAACCTGTGCAATTTGTGGGCTATGCCACCACCCCATGAAGGAGTGAGTCAGCCAAGAAGTATCTGAGGGAAAACTAATTTTCAAGATGTGGTGTTTCTTTAAAGGAGAGATATGGGCTATTTGAATCATAGGTTATACATACAAAAATACTGCATCAAAGAAGCTCCCTTAACAAACATTCTCTCCACCCCTGCTTGCACCCTTTATCTGACTGATAAGTAAATTAAGTTGCAGCAGTGGGAACAAGCAAGAGAGTACAACACTGAGCACCTCTGAATCATAATGAGCCAAAACCCCTGAGGACCACCACAGTGTAAATGCTCAACAGCAACAGTAAAAAACTCCAGATCAGATGTGCTGTGTTTCTGTTTTCAGAGTCTACATAGGACATCTTCAACAGTCTCTTGAGATCTCTGGGCTAACAAATTCCCTGGACCTGATCTGCAGTTGATGTAACGTGTATCAGCTTTCTTCATGTTAATGGAGATTAAGCACATAGGAATAATCAAGTCTTCTAGATTACTTATTCCGTTTCCTTGCTATTGCTGGTAACCTTGCCATCCAATCACCGACATAAGCTTACAATCTGTTTTAAAAGCACTTACCTCATTTGGGAGAATATTCCAATACTTTAAAGAAACTGGGTTATATTTTTTTTGGGTGGGTCTTTTTTTTTTCTTTTATCCACTACCTCAATTTCTCCCTTCTGAGAGATCCTGTGCATGTAGATGATGGTTTCTTAAATGTTTTCCAACTACTTTCCTTTCCTTTTTTTTTTTTTTTTTTTTTTTTTTAATTTAGGAAACATTATCCCTAGCCCTTTAATTAACCACATTGCCCATCTGCTCCAAGCTCTCATCAAATAACACCATTCTTGCGGCTGTGCTCTTCATCTAGTGTTCAGAGCTATCACATTATCTGGCCTACACGATAGCCAACCTTCTGTTCCAGGCCAAGGAATCATCTCTGCTTCCATTCCCATGTCTGTGTTACTCGCAGGCACATTGCTATTAAAAGCCTGCTTGCTATATCAAATCATTGTTTTGATCATTAGCAGAGTCAGGATGCAGCCTGGTTCTGAGAATTCTGCTAAGAAGCAGAGGCAGGCAGCATCACTGTAATAATAGCTGCGAGTCAGTAGATGGCTCTATTACAAGCTATTGCGACGGTTTTGGGCTTCGTGTAGCTGGGCGAAATCTTGCAGCCCTGCACCGCCCTTTTTGGAAACAGAGTTCATACCCAAACCAGTTCCTTCTCTGCTTGTGTTAGCTGTAGATACACTGGTCCAAGAGTAAAGCCCATCAAATCCAAAACAAATCAAATATGTCAAAACGTGATAATTCCCTCATACATTTAAGTCAAATACTAAAAGAAAGCCCTGTGGCGCCCATGATTAGTTGTTCATCAGGATGAAGAAATTGAAATTAATTATCTCCAGCTCCCCACAGATAGTCCTTGCTGATGTTGCCTAGAGTCTGAAGGTGTTCAGAAATGCCACAGCTTTTTAGCATCAAACTGGAGCCATTAATCTGTCTTTGTTGCATAATGATGTTTAATTACACTTAACTATAAGAATGTCCATACTGGATTAGATTCATAGTCCTAAATGGCCAGTATACTGTTTCCAACAGTGACCAGTGTTGATGCCTAAGAAGGACTATAGGAACATGCCAAGAAACTATGAGAATATTCTAAATCAAGGCTTTTGCATCAACAACATCCCTCACCAAGAAGTTCCACAGCTCATCTGCAGAGTCTGAGATGTGCCTTTTTTAATTTGTTCAGACACCTTTCTTGCCATCTTCATACGACATCTCTAGCTCCTGGATTATAAATCTGAGTGAATAGGCAGGCTTTGCTCCCCCTTTTTTGTGTATCTCCTCATTTAAGAGACTTCTGTTGCATTTTCTTCAGTCTGTGAACTTTCTGTCCATGTCACAGGTTCAGTATTATGGCCAAAGATATACCCTGGCCAGGTAATCGTATGTGCTCTGTTTGCTTTCCTCAGCTATAAGGTATGCTACAGCTTTGATAAGAGGCTAAGGGGAACTGTGGTGCAATTCATGACATGTCTTAAAGCCCATTCCTGCCAGCACTACTACACTGACTAGCCCTAATAATGTTTGGGTGCTTGGTTTTTTGTTCTCATTTTCTGTCTTGAGCACCCATTCAATATGACCCCTCAGCAAGAGCAACTTTCAGCACAAACTGGAACCAGGTCTTAGACTATATTTCTTTTCAGGCCCAAATAACATTCAGTGCCATTAAAAGGCAATGGTTGTTCAGGGAGTTCCTGCAGAATAATTATGGACATCATGCACCTGGCTGTCTCTCATGCCTTCAGAAACATCCCACCAACAGTAACATGGGGAAGGAAGGAAGAGTATTCCCTGCAGACTGTGACACATTGCTAATTCAAGTATGATGAAGTCTGCCTGTCCATCAGAGCCTTGTTCATGCACTACCCTCTTCACAGTTCTCTGGTTTTGCCTGCTCCTTCTCTTCTTCAGGTTTGTACCTGATTCTTCTCCTGACTGTGGCTCTGTCCTTTGAGACATGAATCTTTTCTATCTCAAGCCCTCTCGATTTCCACCCACTATTCTAGATCTGGCTTTAGCAGGAGAAATAGTTAAGTCCCCTGAGCTAAACTTATGCATAGTAAAAACTATATCCAGAAAGATATGGTTACTTCAAAATCATTCCATGAAGTACTCAATCTAATACCTAAATATATGGAAGGAGGGGATGCTTGCACTGGGCACATTGTAGGTATTTCATTTCTCATCACTGATAAGGAAAAGATGCAAAAGCTGGCAAAAGACCTTTATTAAAAAGTGGTTCGGCTCTTCTGGCTGTTTTGTTATGTGGACAGGACCTGTAAGGCTTTGTGCTGAGCTGCAATGGACAGGAAGCATTAACAATAGCTCTGAGACAAGAAGGCTCCCCTGAAAGTCGTGGCCCGGATCTCTGGCTGGTGCTAATCACAGTGATTCAACTGGGTTTCAGAGAACTGCATTGATTACATCAAAAGTAGTCCCAGCTTAGACATCTCTTGTGGAAAAAACAGGTGACTGCAGCAGACGATGGTGGGAAAGCATTTTATTGTCCAGCTGAATGTTTCACACAGGTCAGAAAAGAGCTCATTCTACAGCATCTTTTCAATCCACAGGTTGAATATCCCCTGTTTTGTTGGATTTTTGGACCACCCAGAGGAGATGATAGCCTGGTGCATCCTCTGAAAGGCTGGATCACCCACATAATCATTTCACCACAGGAAAATCATTCTCTTCTGTAATAGTTCCCAAGCAACATCTGATTCATAGTCTGCAAAACAAACCAAAGTAGCCTGGTACTCATGGACAGGAGCACAACTGCCAAGGTGCAAGGCAGAAAAAAACTTAATCACTAAAGTAAGTAAATAAATATACATTTCCACTTCTTGTGTGTGCTGCAATGTAGCATATTGTACATGTTGTGCCACATAGTAAATAAATATACATTTTCCACTTCTTCAGTGTGTCACCCTGCTCAGCTCAGCCACCACTTGTCCCCACATCTTCGTTTTATCCTCCATCTACTTGTCTTAGAAGCAAAGGATTTTTATTTTCTTTTGGTGGGTGCTGGTACCTATCTCAGGCTGTCTCAGGCTCACTGCTGCCCTTAGGTGCCGCTACAGCACAAATAAATACACCTGGGTTTAGCTTGGTCTTCCTCGTGTGCGAAACCTAGCCTTTGCACAGGCTGTCATGCATGTTAGAGTTATGAGTGAAAAGCACTGAATTCATCACAATTACACCAAAAAGAATGAAAAAGCCTTTCGCAGCTCCCCATGGAACAGGCTGCCACTTCGGGGTTCCAAATTCTGAAATTTAAATGCCTTCATATTCCTGAGTCTGATCATTCCCAGGCTATACCCTTACTAGGTGCTTCTTCCATACATAACACATTTTGATCGTCTCTCCTTCCTAGACATGGGCCCTTGCAGTTCAGCTGTCTTGTTCCTCGTGCAGACAGCCTCATAGACATCCATTTGCTTGATCAAACACTTCCCTACCTCCAGCCTTGCAGCCGCTGTGGGTTACAGCTTATTCCTTCTGAGACGTGCCAAAGTGCAGAATTCCCCAGACTTTACAAAGCACACTAAAAGCAACCATCCTTCATTCTCATCAGTGCCAGAAAATCATAGATTGAGGCAAAATGAGAAAAGCGTGAGTATGGAGCTCTGTGCTGGAGTTCACCATTCTTGAATGTTCTGTAGGTTTCGGTCAGTGATCCCAAGATGACCCTCACTGCAGCTCATGGCTTCTCCTATGGATCAGGGGATCTCAATTTCTCCATCATATGCAGTCAGCTTCTCTGATCTCAGCTGTGAAAATAGCTCCTTTTCTATAAAAGCTTGCTCTCCTGTTTCTCTCTTCTGCCCCAGTTTCCTCTCCCTCTTTACACTTTTTAAGTTGAGAACATCCTGGTTTCTCTGTTTCCCCATCTGAGGATTCTCCCTTTCTCTTCAGACCACAGAGTTTCAGCTCATAGGCCAGATTCATCCTCTGAAACTCTGGTGTTGAAGCAGAGCTTAGAATAACAGCTGATTATTCTTGCTGTGTAGCATTTTGCAGGAAGAGTGAAAGTATCTCAGGGATGCTTCCAGGCTGCAACAGGCTGAAACACAACATTCAGTGACGCAACAACTTAGTGAAAATAACCCAGATCCATCAGTTATGCAGAGCCTTTCCACAGCACTCCAGTGACTAAATTAATGAGGTTAAACCAGAACAAAACTCCGTCCCTGGGATAGGCAGTGGCTTGCCCACAGCACCGGAAAGAACCAAGCTAGATTTGTTTCATGCCCAAGGATATGTAATTTCTGCTCTTGAAATCATTTCCTAGAAGGAAAATTAGAGGCCCTGCTTTCCTCTCACTATGGGAAAAAATCTGATCTTGTTTTGGCTGAGGAGCTCTTGTGAGCTAGGTCAGAATCTTTTACATAGGCATACCTTGCTCACCTGCAGAACAACTCTAGATCAGAGGTACTGCCAGCCAGGACTAGGCCAGGGAACAATGTAGGCAGCAGCTGTGGCCAGACCCAGACACATCAGTACATAAGACCATGCCAGGCAGGTGTGGTAGAAACTAGTCCTACGGACTGCTTTTTTCTGCATGTTCAGTCCTCTGGGTTTATCCCTGTGGAACTAAGGCAATGTGACCTGCGGGTATGGAAGAAGCCTCTCCAGGGATCCAAGTACAAACTCCTGGTGCCTAATGTTGCGCACCCGAGTCTGTAAACTGTGGCCAAAGTATTTTAACTAGACTGGGCAAGGGCTTGCTTCTCATATTGCTTCCTGTGCTTTTGTGCATTGTTACTTCTGAAGTTATTCAAAACATCTAAGGGAGGCTGAAGCAATTACATTGCAACTAAAATAAAGCCCTAATTTTGTAATCCACTTCCCCCCTCACCCACACAGAAAAAATCCACAATGAAATATAGTGCATGAGAAAATACAGAATATACCACCCACCCTTCAACAGTGCATGTATGAGCACAGCCCTATCACAGCCAGCACCAGGCTAGAGTGCTTTTCATTAACTCAGAATACATATGGGCAGAAGCTTGATAAGCTAATAGCAGCGTTCCCAGCACACCAGCCAAGCCCTATGAAAACTGAAAACAATAAATTTATTGAAAGCTTTTTTAAAATAGGAGGAAATTATTACTCATTTGAATTCTGTTCATGTTAAGGTCAATGGTCTTTTTTTCAGATTCTGATTGTTAATATTAGATGAAAGGACATTTCCTTTACATTGTATTTTTGAACTCTAATGGCACAAGGAGGATAACAGCCACATACATTGCACACAAGAAACATTTCTGAATTTTGCATTGTTTAGGAATTAGTTCATTACTCATTTTCCTTTGACCTTTAAGTTAAAGCCAGGGTCATTTAAATACATTGGGCCTGATTCTGATCTGGGATGCAAAAAGAGATTATACTTTATTTTGGCATTCTAAAAATTTAGTGTGTGTGAATATGTGATTTGCATTCCCTCACTGTAAGTTAGGCAATTCACATGGATAAGACTACAGTTTGGAAAACACTGGTCTGAGGAGATTCAGTTCTCTCACATTCTGTGTGACGAAGACAAAATTTACAAGAAGCTGTAGGATGAGACGAGACCTTCAGCATCTTCTGTCAAGTTTGTAACAGAATCATTCCTTTTCATGCTCCTAATGTTGAACACCACAGAATTCAGCTGAATGTGCCTAGCTTTGTCTGCTAAAAAATATCTGCATTGCATAATTTTGTGAGTATTCAAAAGTAAATTGTTGATTGCTCAGGTGAGAGCTTTCAAAATGTTGCATGAGTACAAAATTAAGGTCTTAGGTTTCCTATGGCTTTCTGCTAACAACAAACATAATTTGACAACTGAAGCTAGCCCCAGAGCCTTTTGTATGGTCTGTATTATGGAACAATTATCCACAAAACAATACGCTCCTGATGACATTTCCATTGCCAAGGAATTGCTACCTTTCACTCTGCTGGTGTTACTGTCATTTCACATTCTCATTAATGACAGTCAAAAGTTGAAAGCTTTCTGTTCATGTGGAGGAAAACGGAAGTGAAACCCTCAGTTTTGTCTGTGTCTAAGTACTGGATATTGCTCAAAATACATTGCTGCACTAGATGACTTGAATCCTGTGTCCAGTTCTGGGCCCCTCAATACAAGAAAGACATTGAGTTGCCAGAGTGGATTCAGAGAAGGGCAATGGAGCTGGTGAAGGGTCTGGAGAAAAAGTCTTATGAGGAATGGCTGAGGGAACTGGGGCTGTTTAGTTTGTAGAAGAGAAAGCTCAGGGGGGACCTTATCAGTCTCTACAACTGCCTGAAAGGAGGTTGTAGTGAGGTGGAGGTCGATCTCTTGTCCCAGGTAACAACTGATAGGACAAGAGGTAACAGCCTCAAGCTGTGCCAAAGAAGGTTTAGACTAGATATTAGGAAAAAATTCTTCACAGAGAGGGTGCCCAGGCATTGGAACAGGCTGCCCAGGACAGCGGTGGAATGACTGTCCCTGGAAGCTTTCAAAAATCATGTAGATGAGGCCCTCAATGACATAATTTAGTGGTGGACTTGGCAGTCCTGTGGTAAAGGTTAGACTTGAAGAACCTAAAGGTCTTTCCCTACTTACTTGATTCTATGATTGCCAGCTGCAGCAAAACAGTTATCAATGGAGTCAAGCCTTCACTCAGCTATGGAGTCATTTCAGATTTACCCTGTTGTCTGTAAGAATAGAGCTTAGCTGTGGGTATTCCCAAATGCTCCCCCCACTTTGCACCAGCTGCCTATACTGTATCTTTGTCCGTGAGATACTTAAACCTTGTGCTCAGCTCCAACACTGCCGTCAGCTCTGTGACTTCCACAGAACATCTGTGAGTGGTAGCTTCCTAAGCAAGGTTGTGTTCATGGCTCCTTGGGATTGCAGTGCACGTCTCTGGACTTGGGAAGGGAAGAGGAGCGCCCAAGGCTTTGGGGCTGCAGCCCTTGCTTCAGACCCTTGCTGGTGCCCACAGAGGGCAAACTATAGCTTGGCAGCACATCCTCATGCGCACATGCCTCCATCATAGATAGGCTTTGCAGTTCTGATGAAAAGGGAGAGTACTTTGACATTTGTGAGTGGTTTGGAAAGATCTAGAAATTTCATCTATCTCCTCCTGCAATACTTGTTAAAGGCTTCTAGAAAATACAAGAAATTACTAAAGGCATTTTCTAGTTTGCTTCAAAAAACTTTTCTGTTCTCAGATTCAGAGTTCAGCAATAAATTGTATTTGGGTATCACTGGGTATAACTTTAAAAAGAAAATCACTACCCTAAACAGGATGAGACAGCCTTCTTTCACTTTCTAATGCCCTCTGTTCACACGTGATATACACAGCAGTTATTTGAACAATTCTAGTTTGTGAAGAATTATACTTCAGTTTTAGTCTCAAGTAAAATTTTAGGAGCTCATTCAGATTTCAGAGTTTTGGCCTAAAGAAAACATGGGTTAATACATTATCCGTAATGATCAGGATGCCCACTGCTCATTTCAAACTATCAGTAATATAGCCCTGGTGGTAAACAGTCATAGATTTTGTTTATGTTAAAATTTGGAGAAAAGGCTTTTGGGGGCTGCTTTGCAGCCTTTTCAAACAGGGCAAGGAACACTATTTTTCCATGTTAGCCAAATATCTAAGGCTAGCTTAAAGTGAAAAGCATACTGAGGGTGTCAAAAGGCCACCCTTGCTCCAAAATAACAATAATACACAAATAGTTCAGCTATTGAATAGGATTGGGTAATCCTTTGTACTTTTAGCATTTCACCATCTGCCATGTCTAAAAAGAAGTACATGTAGCCAGGAGCAATGTGAAAGATATGCAGGCGAGGGATCACGACCCCTGCTTTTGACCTTGATGCTGAGAATTCACATCTCAAAAGAGATCTTGGACTGCAAACCTGTCACTAGTTCTGCCCTTCAGAGGTAAATAATTGGCAGGGCACAGATTCATCTCTGTAAAAATAAGAAACTGTTGTGTGGTGCTTAAGAGGAGGGGGACACAAGCACCAGAGAACAACTGCATTACGAAGTACCCAGCTTATTCTTCTCATCCCTCCTATCTGCATTTTCCTTCTCTCATTTCCATACTGAAGACAGATATAAAGCTGTGAAAGATGTTCGAGATGCGGCATCCATCTGGTAACTTCCCAGGCAGTTGTACCAACATGTTTTTAAAGACTGTCTGTAGCTCTTTCATCTGAATTAGCTGTACATTCTTTCCTTGGCTCTTCTTTTTTTTCTGCGTTGAAGAGATCACTCGCTTTTATCTGCTGCAGGACAAAGTTCCACTTAAATCCCCACCTTAGAATGAGCTAATTTACACAATAGAGGCTTGCTTACCACCACTTTTGCATCTGTATTTACAGGAGGGGGACCTGGATCCAAATGAAGTTGCTTTTGGGGATTGACTTCCCTTTGCAAATCAGAAGTATAGTCCAGAGCTTCACTTGCTTTAAGTTCACACCAAATATGCAAGTTCAGGTTGCTCATGGGAGCAAGGCAAGCAAGACCTAGCCTCCTACCAGACTTCACGTAGGAGCAAGGTCTTTTTTTTTTTCTCCTTTTTTTATCTTTTTTTATTTTTTTTTATTTTTTTTTTCCTTTTTTAAGTGATAGAACAGATAAGCAGGGATTTCTGCTTTCAAAGAAAGGACTGGTGGGTACATCACACTAATCTTGCTGCCCTGGGCTACTTCTCTTTCACTAGATTGAGTTTTTTATTACTGAAGAGGAAAATAACATAGGAAAAAAAAAAATGCCAGGAAGATCTATGTCAGATGCATAAAGCTGAGGTATTCATGTTTGCAAACTGTTTCTTCTCTTGTCTGCTTGTTGATAATAGAGTTTTTGACACTGAGCCACAGAAAACAAAAAAAAATGTTGCCTGCCTTAGCCAATCTATTGAAACAAATTATTTCTTTCCAGTCTTTTTCCATTTCCCTCATTAATCCTTCTTTCCTGCCCAGCTTAGCTGTCCCATCCTGTTATCTTTGCTTCATGATGTTCCACCCAAGACAAGGGTAATGCCTACCATAATAAATTCCTCCAAGAGACCTGGCAAAAGCCATAATAAATTCCTCCTAGAGACCTGGCAAAAGAGAACATGACAAGCATCTGCAGGTAAACAGAGGCTTGAATGGCTGGCCTTAAGCTATATTGATATTTCTATAGTTATATATAAAGGAACTGCAGTAAAAGCTAGAGCTTTGGCTCAGTAGGGCCATTTACTTGCTTTTAGATGTGGCTGCTAATTAGTCTTTCAAAGGAAGATGAGAAGTCCATGTACTACACTGAGCCCCAGTGTAATGCTACACAGAGGAAATTTTTCCTCAGCCTTACAAAATCAGCAGGGTATGTCATGATTATTCTGATATTGTCTAAAACCGAATACCTACAAATGTTACCAGTCAAAATCCAGGTCAACAAATCCATGTTTGAGACTGCAATTGTGTCATTGGTCATGATATGTTGCCCTTTAAAAATTTTAGCTCTCCTTCATTTTGGAAAGGTTGAAATAAATGATCTGATTGTCTTTGACCCAGCAAAGGGAAATGAAATAAGAACAGCTGGGTAGGTCAAGAAGGAGATGAGTCATGTTCCAGTCAACTCATAAGGAAGGACCAGAGATCTAGACTACAGGAATTAGGACAGCTGAGTGGGAGTAAAACAATTGCAAGACTTTTATCCAAATCCCTTAAAATGGGTTTTGGTTCTTGCAAAGTCAGCAGAAAACTATTCATATTTTGTTGGAAATAATTGACAAAAGTGGAAGTAAATTGCTTTTAAAACAACATTCAGTGGAAAACATCAATCCTTTATCTGAAAATATGGGCTGCTGTCTTAAAACCTGGAAGGTTTTAGCAGAAGAATTGTTGCAGCAAAATCTAATCTAATTTAGGTAAAATCAACAATCAATCAGAAATGTTGTCAAAAGATTTCTTACTCTGACTTGATACAACCTTTTTCAATTTTTATATTCCTGAGGTATATTATACAGCTCTAAATCAATACACTGAAATATTAGCAAAGATTGCAAACAATGCATATGCTTTCATTTTACTATTAATAGCATTAATGCTAGAAAGAGCAAACTGCTCTTTTGCATGTATCTGATTACTTCCACTTACAAATATGGATTTGTTTTAATAGTGATTTCTAGAATAGGACACACCCTTGAATGCTTCACCCTTCTCTCCCTATAAATTATGTGTAAGCTTCTGGCCAAAACCACCCTCTCTGCAACACTGCCCCTGATCACTTCCACCATTTCTACTTCTGATCCACTTGATACCCACAGGTAATGTCCTAGTGATGTCTCAAACCAAAACAAAGCAGTTGTAGATAAATGAAAAGACTTTGAGTCCACAGGACCTCATATCAAGCTCCAAAGACAAATGTGCAGCATGCCAGTGGAGTAGCTGAAAACTCTCTTCAGGTCAATGAAGATCAGGTAAAATTGGAGGCAAGCAAAGGCAGGCAAACAGTCTTTGGATTAAGCACATGGGGGTTTTCTGCTCTATGATTTTGCCTCAGGTTCATTTTGAAGTTTATAATGTTTTTTAATTATAGCTCCAGTGTTTGAGGTTTTATTGGGATTTTTGGGGTTTCTTTTTGTTTTGATTTTTTTTTTTCTGGGTACAAAGCATATCAAAATATGATAAATGCTTAGGCAAACTGGCAAGAAATATTTCCTGAAACCAAGAGAAACGAAGATGAAGATGAAAGTATCAGCAGCTCTCATTGCCCTTACTAGTCACTCCTGTGATGAGGGTAATTGTTTTTTCCCGAGGAACAACAAGGAATGCATGTGCAACAGCAACATCTCCACAGAACCAAGGACTCTTATTGTATTGCCCAGCAGATGAACTCTCATTAGCTTACTGCCAATTAATTGCATGATGGGACTTATTTAAGTATCACACAACTTCAAGAGAGCAATAAGTACTTCAGAACATTAACTGTTGTGGAGTCTCCATCCTTAGAGATAGTCCAGATTCAGCTGGATATGACCCTGAGCAACCTGATCTAACTTTGAAGTTGCATCTGACTTTGAAGTTGGCTCTGCTGTGACAGGGTGTTGGACCAGGGGACGCTGAGAGGTCCCTTCCAACCTCAGTTATTCTGACTCTCTCTAAATTTGCTTAGATTAGTTGCTTGTACAGCTAAAGTGACATAAAGATAGTGATAATGCTTAAGTACAGAAGCTATAGGCAGCAACATGAGTAATGTCTCTCTTTCCAAAGATGAAGAAACAATGTGAAAGTTGTTAAAGTCATGAGCTAACGATATAAACAAGGCAGTTGTTTGGAAGGTAAGATAGTATCTTTTTATTAAGCCAACTGATAAGGGTGGAAAAACAAAGATAAGGTTTGGGGCATGTAAGCTATTTTCAGGTCTGTTTTTTTTCATGTCAGGTCATCTTCAGTTGATCTAGAAAATAATCATAATTACTGCAGTGCTATACTATGGAGAGATGGTTACTCTATGCATATAATCACTCAAGAGAATGAAGAATGTGAGATTAAGCTTTAAAATGTTTATTAAGGAGACATGCATCCTGAAGCAAAAGAAGCATTGAGTTTTTTGAAAAAAAACCAACCCAAACAAAACAATACAAACAAGCAAAAAATCTTCCCAAACCAAACCAAAAAACTCTTCAAATGACTTCAAAAGTCATTTTAATTTACAGGTTTATGCTTTATTTCCTTAACATACTCCAGTTTGCACAGACTGTAAAACTACTGTGCATTTCACTGGAAATGGTGGTGTCTGCTTAAAAGAAGCTCTGGAACAGCAGAGGACATTTCAGGCCAAAAGTAAAAAAGTTCTTTCTAGCAGAGATGACCTTCAAAGACTTCCTAGAGTTGTGCTTACCTCGTGCCAGCCCTGCGAGTACCTCTTTTACACAAGCAATAAATGTATCCAGATTATACGCACTTAAAGCAGGAAGCCAGGCTTTATACCATGTGTGTTTTTTAGAGATGTCTTATTTCTTCAACTCTTCAACATCTCTCAGGTGCTGTGTGGTAACTGTCTATGTCCTGCATTCAAAGACTATCTGAGCCAGTCAGGGCTGGTCTGTAGCACAGACAAATCTGAACCTCCTATATTTTTGCCCTTAGATTACCCTCTAGATTATTTGTTAAAAAGTCCCTGCCATTCAACAGCAGAATGAGTCTGAGAAGAACCCCAAACCCTCCTTTCCTCTATTTTCTGACTGTCTCCAGCTCCACACAGCTCAGCACCCCTATTGTGCTGCTTCTCACTCTATGTGGATTAAGTGAGGGTGCAATTATATTGGTAGGGAGTGAGGGAACCTCTTGGGACTTGTTTCTAAGTGCTGGTATTTTCAAAGAATTCATGTTTATATGAGGGGTGGGTTATAAATGTCCAAAATAAGGTAGTAATTCTGAGAAAAGTCACAGTGTTGTTGGAAAAGGCACAAAGGACTCACATCCAAAGCCCACCAGCTCAATGGAAGGATATGCAACAACCTAATCTGATGAAGCATGGATGGGGCAATGAGATGCTCAGGAGATGAAGCCTTTGATACATGAGCCCTGTATCAAAGATTCCCTGGATGCCATGAGGGTGAAATGAGGTTAGCAGGGAGCAGATAAACATAAAAGTGTGCAGACTTCCATCCACTTGATGAGGGAGCATGGTCTGTTTTCATCTAAGCAAGGCCCTGTGTTTTCTAAACATTTCAGATGCTGCATTCTTGTTTTGGTTTGGTTTTCATTATTAAAAACGCAGCAAATGAAACCCCCAGAAAAGAAGCGGGAGGGAGAGCCGCTCCCACATTTTCACCTCTAAGTGGATTGCTTGACCCTGCCCACAGCCCCACCTCGAGTGACTAACAAAACCATAGATCGCTGTGGGATATGGGAAGATACTGTTATTATGTACCAGCAAAGCATGCCTCAGGAAAAGGTATGAAATCATTGCCAAGGAATCTCAGCATTTGTATGCAGCTTCAAAGTAATCACCATCTTCTCTTTATTGCCTGGGTAAAATCTTTTATTTCTTGGGTGCTGCATATTTGAGTTCCTACCTATAGCAGACAAAACAGACATTTTGTTCTTCTTGCAGTTGCATCCTGTATACTCAGAGGTGCCCCATGCTCTCTCAGATTTTCCCTTTTCTTTTTTTTGGCATAATTTTCCTCGTTGAAGAACTATAGCAACATTTTCTTTGTGCAAGAAACAATGACATATACCAGAGCTACAATGAACAACCTGTTATCTCTAAGCAACACCCCCTATGCTTATTTTTCACAAAGAAGTTTTCAAAATTTCCTGACCAAAATGGCTTGAAAACTCATTAACATGAAGCTGCCCAGTCTTTATCAGGCCTGATATTCCTCTGAGTATGATAAGGCTCTGAAATCCATCCTCATTGAATTATATTTACAGGACACCAAGGGCCCTGTAGGGAGGAAGGAAAGTTCCCCAGCTCATGATTTAGACAGAAACACCTGTACCAGGTGCCCTGCCTGGAGGGCAGATGCCAGTCAGGCAGCATACACCACTCCATTACCTGTGTACATCTATTACATGCATAATTGTTTCAGTGATGCACCAGGTTCAGCGCGTTTTCTGTAAAGCGACAACTGATGAAGAACACTCTTGACACCTAAACAGACTCTGAATCTTTAAAAACATGGTCTTTTCACTGTGAAATGAAAAGCAGCACCTTAACTGACATGACCTGTGCCTAGCTTATGATTTTCAGTCTTCGGGTGCCAAGGCAAGAAGCACGTGCCAGAGCAGGAGTCAGCACAAAGTACGATCTACCTGAGTGGTTTACTTGAGCAATAAGCACTCGTCTTCCTTATCACAAGCAAGTTTTGCCTCAGACAGTGCTTTAAAAAACTTAGATCTATCTATGTTGCTAGTGCCTCCTGAACAGCCTAGGCATAGCCCATCTGCATATGGGCCCGTCCACGCTGTTGCCAAGCTGTCCAAGAAGTTTCTCAATGAATTTCTGCATGCCAACTGATGAGAAGCCACTGGCTGTGTGCAGCTAATGGGTGCAATTACTCAGACTGTGACACTCAGGGGGTGACTTGGATTACCATTTCAGCAGCATGCTATGATGGCAATACTGTAAAATACTTCAGCAAACATGTGCTCACTGTGTGAACGTTATGAATCCCAAATGTGTTCTGGGTCCATGTAGCTAGCCAGAGTTCTAAGATTTCAGCAGGGATTGAATTTTGTAGCAAGTCTCAGGGAAATGTGGGAGAGTCATCCTTGGTATAATTCTTTAGACCTTGGAGTGTACTGAGGTCTGGTAAGTATTAATCCCAAGCAGTTATTTTATAGGATGTTGCTAGAAGAAAGTACAGAGATTTGATACTTGAGCACCCTAGGGCTAAAGAGAGCTGGGGTTAATGCCCAGTCTTCCACAGACCCTGTTTCATGGGTCACATGCACTGGCTGGGGACTGCTGGGTGTCAGACACCATGTCTTCTCTGGTTATACCCTGGGAGACTGGCAGGAATTACATGGCATCCCCTGTCTGTCTGTCCTCTTATTCTTCTCCTCTATCCTCCAGCTCTCCAGTTCAGTGCTTGCTGCCAGCAGCCCCAGCAGCTGCTCCACAACCTGCATACATCATGGCTGTACTCCTGGACGTGCTCCTGGTTTTAGGTGGCACGGCTGCAAAATACTGCTCTGCCAAACTCTTGTCACTTGCAGCCTCCCTCCCTGGCTATGCCTTTTCCAAGGCACAAAGATAGGTTTGTTAACACTACGCTAGCTAACATGGTTTTTAAAAAATCACACCTTTTGCCTTGTGCTGGGGAATCTGTGGGCGTTGAAGTGAGATGTATATATACACACATACATACACACATAAGTCTGCATGTTGCATGTATTCTGCATCTCTATATACATATATATATCTACGTACATACATGTGTGTATGTACAGCTTAAGCCTTGTCTGCAGAAGCAGGCTAATATGCCCCTTTTTTTGAAAAACAAACATTTATTGCTGACTTGTCAGGCATATTCCTTTTAGTTGTTTTTTTTAACTTGGCCAGTTCTTAGAGTACAATAGTACATTGGCCATCTGTGCAGAGGAGAAGAGGAGTTTAATGAATAGACAAAGCAGGGAATGATTGACTGATTGGGACTGTTTCCCAGTCTCATTCATACCAGCCATACAATGGAATAACTCCCCATTTACACCGCCAGAAGTGAAAGGAGAATCACGTCTGGTTTGAGTTCATTCCTCAGAAGCTCAGATCATCCTCCTGGGCAAAAGACTTTAAAGCATGTGCTGCTGAAGCCAGGCTATCTAGTTTATTCAGAACATGCCCAAGCCTTTTATATGTCCTAGTAAAATTAGCTTCTCCTCCACCCTTCTGATGGTGTCACACAGCAGACGTGGCCTTTGTATAGGGCTAGGACAGTTTGTGTCCAGACAAACTTGTTTATGCAGCCCAGTATGCCCTTTCCTTTTTTTGTCCTGATGTATAAAGACAAAGTTCTAGGCATGTGGGCAGATCATTTTCTTTCCCCTTTTGTCAGAGTACAAATTTACAACAGCCTGTTTGCATACCGTGCACTGGATTTTAATCAAGTTCACTGTAAGGAGATATAATAAAAATGAGAACCATGATTACTTCACAGTTGATTTCATCTGAATAAAGAGCTGCTCAATGACAGATGGTTTCTAGAGCTGCTCTATATGTGAGCTGCCATGATGTTGAATAGCAAGAAGAACAAGAAAGTATGCTGCTGTGGTCTTTGGGTCCTTACTTTGTCTTATCTATATTAATGTTTTATTCAGAGAGGAAATTAGATTCCACACCATTTTTTATTCAGCAGAGCAGGTTGGAAAGGGATAATACACAGTATGCAAACCTGCCAGCTTCTCTCAGATCAGGCCCACATCCCTCTACTCTGCCAATACAGCTTCAACAGTATTCACCAATAAATCGCCTTATTGTGAATGCAGCTGGTTTCAGGAAAACTGCGCTTTTGGCAGTGTGATTTGTTTCACCTTCGCTCTCAGCCCAGCAAATGTGTTATCCCAGAAGAGCAAAGCAAGGGTTTTGTTTGTGAGACCTGTGTGGGGAAGGGATGCCTCTATGCATTGCCCAATGCGGCCGTACCAGCAACTCTTTGTAGCGCAGACATGAGATCTGAGCCTGCTCCCACTAGCTTTGCATTTGATGACTTCTGTCGGTTACTTTTGCCGTATCTACTACAGTGTTAGTCAACAAAATTGTTGAGAACTTTCTTTTAAGAGTTGTATTCTGTGGCAGTAACTTCCCTCTGGCATATTCTAAGGGAGTACATAACCTGTCCAAAACAAAGATGCCTGCAAATTCTTCCTTGCCTGCAAAACCAGAAGTCTGCTGATCGCCACTATAATTTCTTACCTCATCTTGCACCATCATGACATGTCCTTGTTGGAACAAGTGGTTTTTCATCAGCAACTTAGAGTAATTTTTTTCTTATTAAACAGAATATTGTTTGTCCTTCCCCACCTTTTCCGATCTCTCCTTGATTGCGTACTTACCTGATCACAACAGCATTATTCCAATTGATTCTCTTCTCAGCTGCAATGGAAAATCATCAACTTGATGAATTAAAATGCTAGGCTTGCTCTGCATTTACAACATGTTTTCCCGAAAAGGTGAAAATCTGCAATTTCTGAGCATCCAATTAATAGTTAGGAAGGTCAAAATTTGTAGGGAGAAGGAACAGATTTTGTTAGACCAGCTGTTGTACTTGGAAGTGTTAGAAATGTTTTCAAGCACACCACAGAATTTTAGCTCAGAAGGGCCAAGAAAGCAGGAATAGGCTGAAAACTACTGCTCTAAATTCAGTTAATATATCAGGAAGCAATCAATACCTCTTGAGATGAAAGGTAGTTGGTTCCCGTGGCTTGCTGGTCTCACAAGTGATTGTTACTAAAATTGGAGTCCAGAAGGGCATTAGCTTATGTGGTTCAGAGAGAAAGAGACAGGTAATTTATCACTTGAGGAACACCAAGGTATTTCCTGATAATAATTACCGAGGGATTACAACACGCCATAAAACCACTGTCTTTATTGCATCCACACATTTTGTATCTAATAATGATTAGAACCAAGAGATGAATATTCCAGCTCCTCAGGCCTTATTAATGGGAGTCTTTCCAGTGACTTTAAAATGCTTTGAATTGTACTCACATAGAACACATTCATCTTGTAAGCTTTTGGACTAAACTTTTTTGTCTGTTGAGTCTTAGGTTCAGCTAGTGACCACCTGTGACTCTTGAGATCACTGTGCTTATTAGCTTAGGCAAATGCACTTGCCTTCCACTCCTCCTTCCTGTCTCCATTTATCCAACCAGGGTATTCACCTGTTGTGTACTGTCTAAATCCTTGATTAGGAGGTCTCCGGGTCAGGGCCTGTCTTTGTGTCCTTTGTTAGATCTCTGCAATATTAATCCCTTTCACATTGGCAGCATATGAAAGGTGGATTCCTCACAAATTCTTATTAAGTACCCAATTAATAAGAGCAAAAGCGTGTTAAGAGCACAGCACAGAGACAATGATCCATTGAGATCCTGCATGAAATCTTGATGCTGATACTGTCATTTGAGTGAAGTCTGTCTAGGGCTAGGGATGAATCCCATGATGAGCACTAGGAAAGGATTATTAACAGAACTGGATTTTTTTTTAGTTATTTAGTTGAATGCAGTGTGTGTATGACAAAGTAAAATTAACAAATTATTTTTTTATTTTTTTCCCCACTACATACCATTTTTATTTTAAACATTCAGGTATAATTTGATCCTGGGAAAACAGATAAATTGGCCTAAACATTAGCCCCTAAAACTGAGCATAATCAGGGGTTTCATTCTGCTTTACACCTTCTCTAGAAGCATAGCACAACATAGAGACTTTTATGGCCATTTGGAGGAACGAGCATCCACTCCTGGGATATCTCTGTGTTTATAATGGACCATGTGCCAAAGGATTAATGAAGTCCAGACGTCAGACCCAAAATTTGAGTAGAGTAAATGCCTAAGAGAATTATCGAGGAACCTTATGTCAGATAGGCACTGAATAAAAAAGGGGCTTGTAATAGTCTGAGAGGAGAGCTGGGAGTTTGATGACTCTTTGGGGGCAGTGACAACAGGGAACTGGCAAGGGCCAGCTAACATCAAGGGCAAGCAAGATGAAGAAAAAGCTTCTGGTATGCCTGGCTGGGAATTCAGCCTGAGATAAAACCCTAGGTTTTAACTGAAATGCCAAATTGAATGAGGTTCCAAGGTACAATATTTGCTTTCAGAATAGTTGGCTCCAGATTTCCGGAAGGAGGCTCACATCTGAGTTTTCCATACGGAGAGATGCCAAGCTGCGAAACCTGGCACAGGAGCTTCCAGGCTCCTTCCCCTTGCAGAGGTTCAGACTTTCTTCATGCCTTGCTCCAGGTCTCCACAAATGCAATCATCAGAAAGCACAGACACGCATGGGGCGCCTTGAGTTTCTGACTCGACCATAGCAGTGCCTTGGAAAAATGTTCCCACGGTGCACGTCCGGCTGTGGATGCGAGGTAATAAAGGCAGGCCTCTGTGTGCTCCCAAAGATGCTGGGTGCTCCTTTTGCCATTCATTGCCCTATAGAGCAGCCTTTAGGCTGCCCTGAATGGTAACAGGTGCTTCTGGCCCCATTGTGCTGTCCCAGCTGTCAGGGATTTCTGGGGACCAGTGAGTGAGATTGTGTAGGAGTTGCTTTAGTGGCTCTTTGCCATTCAGGAATTCTTTTGCGCCAAGGGAATCCTCCAACAGCTGTTTGGGCTGGCTTGGTGACAGCTTTGTGCTGCCAGAGCTGGGCAAGGGAGCCCCAGCTGGGCCAAGGATCTGGCTCCTTGCATGTAACTTGCTTGTTTAGGCCTGTTGCCCTGTTTTGTAGGTAATCTCTGCTACTGTTAGTGAATGCTGAAAGCTGCTGAAGTTGGTGGCTTTTGCCAAAGAGCAAAATACCAAATGATGTAATTGGAATGTGAGATCTGCAATGCTTGAAAATTCTGCCAGAAATCAGTTAAATGGAGATGGCATCTCATTAAAGGGAAGAATGGAGTCTCTGTGTATGTTTTATGTCCTCAGTCCAGGCAATGGATCTCCAGCAAGTTTTCTCTGCAAAAGATAAACATTTGAAAAAGAGGATGTAGAAGAGCTGTATCTGTGGGTGAAATGCGTAGGTGCAGGCCTACTGCGCTCATGGATGTGACATCCAAGTGCAACAGATGAAGACCTGGCTGACAGCTACACATCCCTTATAAACAAAGATATGTTTTGCCATGCTATACTTTTGGTTTGTGCATGTGCTCTGAATGTCTTTCCTCATCCCTTTGTGCTATTGCCTATTCAGTAGCCATGAGGAGCATATCATAAGGCCAGTTAGCGACAGTGTCTCCATATCTACTGAGTCATGACTGGCAATGCACGTTTCGAGGATCAGCTGTTTGATTATCCAGAGAGCATGTGGCTTTACTCAGCTGCTCCAAGCAAAAAAAGCCAAGAAGGACAAGTGGCTGATTGTCAAGAAGTGTGGACAATGAGGCAGGAGTGGGAATCCATGTGACCGGTTTCTGAGTATGGTCCTTCACTATCCAGTCAAAATAGAACGGGCTTGAGCTATCTGGTGACCTGCGTATGTAAAAATATTTGTCCTTATTCAAAAGGGGGTGGGACACCATATACTGTGAATGGAACAATACATCTAATCATTTGGAAATCCAAGATGTGCCTTGTAACTTATTCATATTATATGACATTATTCATATGATATCATGTCCCCCAGTACATTGTTGATGGGCAATTGGGTCCCAACAAAGCTGTAAGGAAAATTAAAGTGGCACAAAACAAACTCATTGCTAATGAGCAAGTCTGTTATTTGTCTGCTGCTAAATGTGTAAATACTGAAACATGTTAAGCAATAGTATTATTATAAAAAGATTTAATAAATCTTCTTAAAAAGTATATAAAAAATTAAATTATAATATTCTTTTCATACTTCAAAAGGTATTTTTCTGTTCATTCTGTTCATATTTTCTGTATTTCATAGCCTAATGGACTAAAGGGCAAAGCTGACAGGCTGCTTTAAAGAGATGTTTCTTGTGAGACATTAAAAATTCTTCATACATTACACTAGACAAAATAGACAACCACATCACTGTATTTGCTTTCAGCAAAAATGGGGCTGCTTTTTTATATTCAGCGCTACTAAATGATATGCTGTATTCCAGTAACTGGACAGAAGAAGGATACACAGTAGAGATAGGCATAATCTAGAAATTACACTATTTGCCATTATTTGGAATATGTCTCCTTTGGGAGGATGGTAAGAGCATTCATGTCCAGCCCCTGTGGGTGAGCCTGGTTTTCCCTAGGATTTGTGATATCCCTGGAAACCTGTGGGATGTGAATCACTCACCTCTTTTCTTTCTAAAGCCCCAGTAGTGAGACTTCACCACATTGACCACATGGGTCAATGATGGGGACCTGAGCTTGAATGATGGGCATCTTCCAGACACTTGCTTGCCCCGGGGGCTTTGGCATCCCCTTTCCCGCCATGGGGGAAGCCAGTGCCGGCATCCAGGGAACCAGGGAACGGAGCTGGGGGGCAGTTTCCCACAGGAGGTGAGAGAGGCTGGGTGGGTCTGGAGCCAGGGCTTTCAGCTATTAGAATGCAGAGGTAAACCTCACCTGCACCTAGAGGTAGTGTACGTGTGGGGGCTGGAGAGAGGGAGGGATGGACTCTCCCTGAGGTGATATCCTCCCTGGGAGTGTAGGCTGCAGAAGTCTTTTTGGTTCACAGAGACTTGTTGCTCTTCTTTCAAAGAATACAAGCCTTTTTTTCTTTTTACTCCCTGCACTAATTTAAAATATTCGTCTCCCATGAGGACTTTGTCCAAAGAGAGAAGACTCCTCATTGTATGAAAGAGAGCCCGGTTGGGTGCAAGCCATTGCACCAAATTCAAAATAAACCTGGAATGTATTGCCAAAAATAATAATAGTAATAAAAAAAGAGCCTATCTGGTGTGAGAAAACATCTTGTGAGCAAATTAAAACAGGAAAGCAAGGGGGATTTTTCCTGAAGTGGAGCCCAGAGGATCTTTTAGGGCAGTCTGAGTACTGCTGACCCAGTTTTGCCCCTCCACTTCTGCTCCCATGCTACACAGAGTCCTCCCACATCTCCTTGCTCTTTCCCATCACAAACTGTGTCGCCTCACCACATGAACTGGCGGGACAGACCCATGCCACTGTCCTCATTGTCCCACACCAGAAAACACGACAGCTCTGTGCATGATGCCTGGTGCAGATTTACCCTGCTCCAAAGTGATAGCGCAGATTAGGAAGAAAAACTCTACAATCCGCTGAAAGTCTAAATCTGTGTCATTGCAACCTGATAATACAGGGAGAGGGCCACCTTTTCATGCGGAGCTTTTTGTCAACTTGAGCATGAGTAATGTCAGCTCACTCTTTTTTTCATGCTTTAATAGAATGCAACGAACACTTTGGGAATAGCATGCATTTACATTTTCTCCTTCGGTCTCGGCCCTCTTAAAAATCAGTAGTACCAAATGCTAGGCAGTTACCATGAGCAACTTACAGTCACTAGTGATGATGAACCAGACAGGAGAGAGAATTCTGTTTTCTCAACACCACTTTTATTTCATACTTTAAAACCCCATCAAAGAATTTCATACATATTTCTCTACATATTGCAACTTGTTGTAGGGGCTGAACTTGGATCGTCTTGTTAGTTAATTGCTGCTTCATTTTATATTTTATTTAAAATACACTAGTTCTAAGAAGCTTTGCTAGGAGGTCATTGTCTCAGTACTGTGTAAATGTCAACTATGTTTCCATTTGCTCCTTTATTTCCTTTTTTGTTTGTTTGGTTTGATTTTTTGGTTAGCCCTTTCCTCCTTGAGGTTCAGAGTGCTTGAGATCCCTGTTCCAGCTCCTTTACTTTCTAGCTCAGCATCCTACTATTATTAGTGATGTAGTTCCAAAATACGCACATTTGTTACAGCTGAGTTAAGAATCTTTAGGTTTGTGGGGTTTTCAGAGTAGCCCTTCTTCCTTCAGCCTCACATGAAAATGCTGCCTGTCAAATTTGCACTGCTTTGATTCACAAACTCATTTTCCCTGTCCTTGTGGACCCAATCCTGTAATTGGACGCAGACACAGAAGCTACATGTACACTGGTAAATTAAACATGCCCAGCAGTGTTTCTGGGCACTGCAGCCAGTTGGCGTGCAAAAGGCAGTGTCTGTGCTATTGAAACGCCTAGTTAAAAGTGTTCACATGGTAACCACTTACTGGAAATGATCCCTGGGCTGGTCTAAGTGCTGTGCCCGGGAAGAGAGTTAGAAAGGGCCAAATTCATGGTGGGGATGCTGTGAGATACTGTTGGTGTGGGCAGCTACAGCCCAGCATCTGGGGATCCTACTGCCATACCTGAATTCACTAGCATAGCTGTTGCTGCCTGAGTATCTTGCTACAGAGACAGTGCTGTGGGAGAAGGCCATAAGGATCAGCCCACTGCTTTATCTGGGAAAGCTGTTAGTAGCATGGTGCTACCCACATTGCTGCGTATAACAGTGTACCACCTGTGGCTCGATTTCATGTCAAGGTACATTTGCCTTAAGTACTGTAAGATACACCATAAGGCTTAAGCCATTGCTAAATGACACACATCATCTGGACACATAGGTAGACAGATATCTAGGTAAATAGGTAGGTAGATAGATCAGGATTTTTAATCCTTTGGCTCTTCTCCAACGTCAAATTAGAAAAAATGGGGTGTAAGGGACCTCAAGGGGATCTCAATCTGCACTGCAGAGCATTGACATAAAAATTCTTCTCAAGGTCACCCACGAGTCCAGGTGCCCCAGGACCTGGCAGGTCTCTGGCAAAGACCTGCAGCAGGTTTGTGAAGTCCAAAGCAGGACATGATACAGTAATCCTCTTGTGGGCATAGCCTGCTCCCAGCTTTTGGCAGACAACAACTTCCTAAGCCTTTGATTTCAATAGACCTAAAGGAATTTTTCCTCGTGAATGTTTCTATTTCTTTTCTGGAATTTCTTTTCCAAAACCAGTTATATTCTTGGCCTCCATAACACCCCGGGCAAGGAGTTCCACAAATCCATTAGATGTGGTATGAAACAGTATTTCTTGCCTGAGTTTGCTGCTTTGTCATTTCTTTGTGTGTCTCCCAGTTCTTGTATCGTAAGAACAGCTGTCTTTATTTACCTTTTCTATGCCATTTGGGATTTAAAATATTTTTATCAGATGTTGCCTTTTATCATTGTTTTTTTTTCCATAAGGAAGATTCCAGTCTACTTGTTCAGTCTTTGCATAGAAGTTATTCCTTCATAACTATAATGCCCAATTCTATCACAGTTACAGATACAGTCTGGTTCTGCTTTGTGCTTCTCAGATGGGGGACCAAACTGTTTGAATGTACTTGGACCTAAGTAATGACTCGATAATATTTTCTCTTTCTTTTTTGTTTGTTTTCTTTATTCTTTTTCCAACAATTACTCACCAATTACTAATTCCATTTGCCTTTTTGATCACTACTAAGCACTGTTGGTGTGATAGTTTCATAGGACTGTCCCCAGTGGCTCCAGTTTCCTTTTCCTGATTGGTAGTAGGTACATTAGAAGCCCTTGTTATATATGCAATATTCAGACTGCTTTTCTCTGCAGTGCATTACTTTGTACTTTCCAACACTGAATTCCATTTTCTGTTTCATCATCCAGTCATTCAGTAATGCCAACCTCTTCTGCTTCAGCTGTAGTTTTTGCACACAGGTTCTACCAGATTAAATGGAAACTCCCTATGCTGACTCTTTATTCCACCTTTGATTCTTCTTTTCTAAAATAAGTCAGTTCACAGAGTTGCCCATTCATGTCTTTTAGACCTTCTGCAACCTCAATGCTTTTGCTGCTGTCCAAACAGAAGTCTTGTCATAGATTTGCCATTCTTCTCCAGTTGAGGCTGAACTAATGAATTAAATCTCTTGTGCATGTTGTTGGAAATAAAATTGGACCTCTCCTACTTTATAAAAGATATACGGTGCTCCATTGGCCCCCTGCAGCAGTTTTCATCTCTGCAGATCAAAGTACTTGCAAAGATGGGGGAGTATCAATGTCTCCAGGTGACAGCCAGAGAAACTGATACCCCTTTTAGCAGTAACAGTATGCAGTGTTCTAGAGTGGCCTGAATGCTATTTGTTGAATAAATTAGTTAATGAGTAGCTGCAATAGTTGCTAATTAACATACTCAATGAATATTTATGCTGGCATCTCTCCAGTTGTACATCTTATACAATGTGTCTTTTACTCTCACTTTCCCCTTATTTATTTCATACCATGAACTCCCATCGGAAACAACCTATTCTGGCTCTGCCTCCCCAGCATCTGTCACTGGGAAAACCAACTTCTTCCCACCCTGCAACAGCCAATTATGATCAAATGTAAACCTCAAAAATCATCCCCCAGCCTCACTCTGTTTCTACTTCCCAATGTAGCAGTGATCAATGGGCCCTCCACAGCACGCCTAGGATTTACAGAGTCAGACTGGGAAAGATAAGGGGTAATGGGCACAAGTTACTCCTGAGGACATTCCAATTGGACACAAGAAGAAAATTTTTCACAGTGAGAAAAATCAGTCACTGGAATCATCTCCCCAGGGAAGTGTGGATTCCCCAGTACTGGATACCTTTAAGATTTGTCTGGACAGGGCGCTGAGACAGCTAGTCTAGGTCATGTTTTGCCTAGAAAGGTTGGGTCAGATGATCCTTGAGGTCCCTTTCAACCTGGTATTCTATGGTTCTATGAAGCTGTATAGGGGAATGAAGTTCACAGTTTATGGGATGAGACAGAATGGAGAAGTAACCTGTGTGATTCAAAGTTGCACTTGCACATTTTTTGCTGCTGTCACAGACCAGGTCTGCCTTCAAAAAAATAAGTGTTCTGTGATATTTAAAGCTTCACGAAGAAAATCAATAGCTTAATTTCAACCTGGAATCCAATCTGCAGCCTGCATAGCTCCAAACCCATCACTGTACCCCACAGCCTGGATTAGCTCCAGTGCCTGGAATAGCCCCAAGCGTGTGCATTACACTCATCTCACTAATCAGGCATTTCAACTCTGTACTCCCTGTAGTGTGATGAGGTAAGAACTGGTGTTTGTAATTCAAGAAACGAAGGAGTCTGCTGGTGTCAACTCTCTTCTTGAGATGTTCAACACGTTTGGTCCAAAGAGCATTGTACGGGCACAAACCCTAAAGTCTGATGGCTTGTCCTATACTAACCCTTAGAAATGAGACTAAGCATTAGCCCTGTATTAATCTTGCCCAGGTTACTAAAAAGCTGATGCTAACTGTGAACATTAAAACAACCAATGCTGGTGGTTGTGAAGAGTCACAGAAAATCTCACCCTACCAGTAACTGCAATTGTGCATTAGCAAATGATAAAATAGAAAATAAAAGTTTAATGATAACAAATGCAAACTCACGCTTACAAAGAAAATAACCCAAAACATCCTACGATGTCTATACAGTAATGGACATTACATTAGCTATTATCGCTCAGGAAAGACACCTTGCAATCACTGTGGATAGGGCTGTTAAGTACATAACTCAGGGGCCAGCAGCACTTAGAAAGAAAAATTCAACATCAGGGATGTGCGCATTGATTTTATGTTTCCTTTTCACAACTGCAGGCAGGGCTGCTTGCTGTGACTAGGGAAAACAGAGTAGGACCAGAAAGTTTCACAGCAGATCAACAGGAGTGATCAAAGATATGGAAAGTCTCCAAAATAATGAAGTATCATATGGACTGCAACGGTTCAGCTGGAAAAGAGACCACTGGGACAGCGCATGAGAGAGGTATGTGAAATCAGGAATAGCCTGGAGAATGTGATAAAAACATGCCTCTCTCAGTGCAAAAGCTGGGAAGCCTTTATGTGATTTAAGTGTCAGGTTTAAAGCAAACACACCCAATGCATAACCACATTGTGACACCCGCTGTCGCAGGATGTCGTGGAGGCCAAAAGCATAAACGGGTTCAAAAAGCAATTAAAAAATTTTTGAAAGAAAAGTCCACCAAAGGCTCCTAGGCTGCAGAGATGAAGATACAGCCCTGGCTCAGGAAGTCCCTAAACTCCAGATTGCCAGAAACTGGAAGGATGAAGTGTAGGAAATATCACTGTACTTGCCCTTGTGCTCTTTTGCTGAGCATCCGCCATTGGCTGGTCATTCACAGGATGTGGTCTGCATGACCCCTCAGTCTGACTCAGCACTGCTGTTCCATCAGACTGGCTCTTTTCCAGCTAGGCTAATTCACATGATGGCCTCTTGGAAGCCGTATTTCTTCATCTCCCGCTGTCTTATGTTATTTAGGTTATCCTGAGGAGAAGATTGTCTCTGCCAGCAGGGCAAATCCTCACTGGGATAAAGTCAAAGGGGCATAAGTTTTCAGACACAGAGACCAGAGCTGAGAAATTTGGTATTACGAGGTCAAGGGTCCTGACATAGCTGCAAAGGAAAAGCTATGACAAGGACAAGAGCTAAAACAGACTGCGCCTGCCACAGCCAAGTCAGCACTGGCTACATCACTCTGGCAGGACCTCATTGGGGTGTAGGAAATAGCACTCTGATCCATTTCTTCTGAGACAGGCCTCATCTCCAACCTGCGCCACGCAGGCTGGGAATGTAGACGTGTAAGGATTTTGGATCCATGCCATGCCCAGCACTTAAACACTTTTTGCCAACTTCGGCTTCTACCAGGGCATACCAGTTCTGCGTTTTGCACTGCAGTTCCTAGCTAAACAAAAGAGGGGGCGAGTGTTGCTCTGGGATCCACTACACTCTTCTCTCTCCCAGCCTTCCCAGCTTTCCCACAGCAGATGCACAAAGCTGCAGGAGGTTCAGATAAGGCCTCATTCCAAAAAACCCCAAAAAACAAACCACTTGAGCACCCAGGCAATGAGCAGCACCTGCGCACCTCCAGGCACATGGCACTTCCCGGCGGAGCTCACGGAGCTGGAAATTATCCTGCACTTCGGCTTTTTGCTGCATCGGGGCATAAAACTATGCAGAAAAGCCATACGTTGCCTTGCTTTGCAAAGCTACAGTATTTGTGAATATCGCTGCCGATAAGCAGTTTAGTGCAGCTGGTTTTGAATTACTAAAAATCTCAGCTCTAAAATCTCTATGATAAGCCTAATCTTCTCCTCTTATAATTATCATGCTAGAAATCACGCTGGAGGCCTCTATGATCTGACTTCATTTTGCATTAACCATAATTGTGAGAACTTGCTTTCTGCATACGTGTTTGGGCAGAGATTGTTTCCCAATGACTTTATACAATTATTTTACTCTCAGAAGTAAGCCAGAATTAATTTCTTTTGCTTGATTTAAAAATTATAAAAGGAATTATCCCAGGGGAAAAAGAAAAGGAGAAGAAAGTCCCTGTTGTACAGCATGACCCCAAAGTGTACAGTAATAGCCTTAGTGGCACCGATTACAAAATTAGAGATACAGAATAACCAGGCTTCACCAGTCAGCTTGGTGTAAATTGCTTCAGTGAACATTGCTGTGACAGATGAAGTCCCACCACACCAACTCTCAGCTGGGAGAAACATGTAATGATAGGCATTGCAGGTGTATCCTCACCTTAGTTACTTTCTAATTCATACAGGTACAGTGTTGGGTTTGGGCACCCTTTTTTTTTTCACTTTTACCAAAACCCACACTATCTGTTCACTCGTTATTTTTTCTTTTACAAACTGTCAGGAGTTTTTCTTACCTCTAGGAACTGATCCTATTCGTATTAAACCAGCAAGAGACCTCACACAAGGTGTGGTACAGGGGCAGGGGTTGGGATGGGAGCTGCAGAGGAAGCTCTGCACTGCAGAGGGTGTGAAGACTGAGCACAGGCAAACAGTTCTCTGGAATCATTCAGGAGCTTAAAGAATAGAGCCAATACTTGCAGCTGCAAAGCGGACCTGAAGCTGATCCCAATCCTTTTAGATCCCAGTCTGAGATGAGAAAAAAATATTTCATAGGTTTCCATTAAACACCTTATCAGCAATATTAAAGCATCTGTAGTGACAGAGTGCTAAGGAGGAGACACTCATCATGAGAGAGGTTTATAAAGAGGAGCACCTACGAACATGAAACTGAAGATATTATTACGGCTAATGAAACAAAGGCATTTGATTAATTACTGACATGGCAGAAGTACATTTCTGAAAGTGATTACTATAACTAGAGATGTTGAACATGATAATATGCACTAAACAACATACAATAGGGCTGCAGAAGATTTATGAGATTCCCCTGAACCTTGGCTGCAACAGGGTAAGTTCAAGTCTCAAGAGTTCACAGGAAGAGACCTGAAGAGTTGCAAGACTTTCTTGAGACCCTGGAAAGCCACATTAGCTAACGGAGACTGTCAGTGATACAGGTAACGTACTGTGAGTCACCTGGGAGGGAGAGAAGGTGGCAAGGCTGCTGGGCTTTGTACAGGGGATACGATGGCTTGGCCCCCACCAGGAAGTCCAGGATATTGTATAACAATGGGAACATGGAGCAATCGTGGTGCTTATGCTTTGATATGCCGCTTCTTCCCAGCAGTCCCCATGGAGCAGTTTGGAGGTGGTGGGGCATTCTGCCACAGAGGGACAAAACTGAGTTTTCCTGAAGGGCTTCAGCTGAGAAGATGTCTAACACACATGAACCTAACTATCTGCTGATGTTTTTGACCACCCTGGCTGAGGCACGATGGAGCCATATGGCCTCCCTCTTCTTTTACATTGTCTTCCAGCACTTGGTCCTGCACAGTTTGCTTGGGGAACAGTTACACATGATCCTCATTAATTGCAGGGGAGGGAATGCATCCTGTCTCCATTTGCTGCTGGAACCCCAAAATGATGGGGAAAAACCGTCCCAGGGAGCGGAAGCCCTCTGAAGAAGGGCTTTTGCAGCCTCCTGCTTCTGGACCAGAAGGTCTCCAAAAGCTGAAAGCTGTCACTTGCATTATAAGCGTTGGAAAATGGGTAATCTTTCATCAACATCTTAGACATTACCAGTTACCGCATGTGGGTCAGATTAGTCACTGATAGCTAGCAGAGCAGTCTGGGGAAATACCACTATCTGGTGCCCTGTGATTGTACTCTTCCACAGACACCAGTCTCTGGCCACTCTCAGAGAGCACCAGCATGTAGCCAAAACTCAGGTTACACATTGCATGTTAATTTGTAAGCTAATTTTGCTCTCTTTGCTCTGTTTGTGCTCTGGCCCTGAGTTCCCGTTCAGTTAGAAAAAACCATGCATATTTAGATGGTGATGGTAAGGAGGTGAGAGCTCAGGACAAGGCAGGCAGCTGAATCTATATCATTTCCACCTGCATTCAAGTTGAAGACAGCACCCCAAAACACTGTTCCTCTCTGCATTCTGCATAAAAATATAACTTTATTGATTACAGGTAAGGCTGCAAACAGAGCATTTCTGAAATGGCAAACAAATGGTGATCACAGAAAGAAAAACATATTATAAAAAAAAATAATCAGATATAAGAAGGCAAGTTGCAAGAGTGAACACTGGGGATTTGTCTAAGGGCCAAAAACTAATCCAGTGCTGTTAGGTTCTCTTGGACAACTGCAATGCAAAGCTTTGGAACCAGATTCTCTGTTGGGGTAAGCAAGCAATGAAGTAAATTGCACTAATCTAATTTATAGCAACAGAGACTCTCTGCCATTAAAAGCATAGATCCCTCCAGAAAAGCAAGACGCCTCTTCTATGAGTTGCTGCATGACAGCAATTCCTTACGCACTGGAGAAATATCTCAATTATTTCACTGGCAGACACATGCCTGTAGGGATGTTTCAAAAGGTGAAAAAAAATAACAATATCCTTAAGCTACCTGTAACAATTGCTAATTTCCAGCTACCTTCTTTTTTAATCATCGAGACTGGTGCATGTTGACATTCTTTTATCACTGCTATTAATCAGATTTGACTATCTCTGTTTAACTACCACCTTCACATGCCCCATGGCACTTTTTGCATTTGTATGACAGCTCCATAACCTTAACTGTGTTGCCCTGTGCTAATGACACCGAGCTTAATGTGATAGGTTCAGATAAAGCTAATAAAATATGCTTGCAGATGCTCTTAATGTAGCGGCGTTGAAGATTCTAGGTCTGCCCTTGCCAGCAGAGGTCACTGCAGAATGGATGCGTGAATGCTCACCCAGAGACCATTTTAAGTCAAACTGGCAAAGTGAGTTTCTTCCTTGTCAGGCACACACATGTGAACTCACACGCATTAAGTCTTTTTTGTTTTAAATTAGAGTTACAGAGATCTGAATGCAAACAGTGCCAAAGCCTCCAGGTAACACCATGGATCTCCCCAGATCTCAAGCGACCAGACACAACATATTTCCAACACTCACCTCCTCCAGTAGGCCAGATCCCACTGGTTTTAGGTCAGAGTATGCACTATAACCAAAACCAACACAACACTGTCTCAAAATAGCAACAGATTTTGATATCATTGCTAGCAGATTGGTTACTTTTGATAGCAGACCTATTGTGTGAAAAAAGAGGGGCTATTTTTTTATTATTATTGTTCTTTATCTCAGTTTCCAAGGCCCTGATGTTGAACGCTGTAAACTCAGTGAGATTTAATTCTGATTACCCAGTATGGAAACATTTCTCTCATTCATCTCTCTAGAGTATATAAACACAATATGAATACATATCATATTCAGGGTCACACAAAGGTTGTCAGAGTAAGGACTAAAGGGGACTGGCATGGGAGATCAACTTTGCTGTACACTCACTTTCGTCATGGGAGCTTTCACGATGATCATCTCAACCGCTGTATAACCCGGATATGAAACCATCTCTCATGAGCTGCTCTCCATTTCAGATGTTGCAGAGGAGCTTTTGGGAAGTCATCCACTCTTGGTTCAAAGTCAAACTGAGAATCCAACTTTACTCTAGTAAGTGGTGGTTAATTACCTTCAATTTTTTTACTTACTCCTGTTCTGGATGTGCCTAGCATCAACAACCAGCCACTGGATTTTATTATGGGTTTATTTTCTCCTTGAAACATCTGTTGCATTTTCTCCATGCTCTTACTTGCAGACCACAAGCAAGTCACCCCTCAGCCTTTTTTCAAACAGACAAATTCCACCAAGTTCTGTCTCCTACCACAAAGTCCTCCAGATCTCAGATTGTTCATGTACCTTTCCCTGATGCCTTTCCAACTTGTCAACATCCTTTTTGAAGTGAGTACTTGAAAACAGGACAGAGCGTTCCTGTGGTAGCCCTGTGCTTTTGTGCATCAGAAATAAATCCAGGTCACAGCTCCTCTTGTGTACATTCAGCATGTTCTGAACAGCGGCACTGCATGAGAGGCTGACATTTACCTTGTTATTTCCCATCACACCTACATCTTTACTACACCCCTATAATGAAAGGAATGGGCTCCTTTTCTGAGGGATCTTTGACACTCTCCTACCCTCCAGCTCCACACACCATAATGAAAGGCCAGCCCTAAGCTCAGAGGAGAAAATAGCTTCCCTGATTCTTGGACCATTTGGCTTAAGACCAACCCCAGGTTTAAGTTAGAGCCTCAAGGGAGACTCTCCAGCTGCAGCAGTACAGAAAGGATGGAGCTGGGAGCAAGGGTGGAGCCTGCATTCCTCAGCCTAAAAGACTTTTAGTCTCTTCCTCACCTCCCTTTCTTTGAAATGTCTCTCTCTCAAGGGATGGTTAGAGAACAAAGGCAAGGAATGAATAAAACACACATTATCAGCACTTTGCAGCAGTCCTGCAGGGAAAGGTGGCAAACTCTCTCCTTTTTTCCTCCCTTTCTTGTTCCTCCCTTGCCATAGCCACTCTCCCAGCTCCAGCTGGCTTGGCATCCTCCTTGCAATTCTTTCCAGATCTCCCCTTGGAGTCACAGGAGATGCTGGTGCCTTCTTTGAGGGCCTCACTTCTTGCTACTGCTTATTAGCATCCCAGTTAGATGACTTGGGTTGGAATGACACAAATGGCAGTAGCAGAGGAAAACACATAAGGATAGGAGCAAAATGCTGCACAAATAAAAAGCCATAATTGTTGGGGGTGGTGCCCACCATTGACTCACTAGAAAGCAAAGCAGAGCCATATCACTCACCAACATCGGGAAAAACTGAATGGACTAACATTACATCCTCAAACAATGACATTTTAAAATTAATATAGTCATTCTTTTCTGTCTTTTGAAGCATACTTTTGAAAACAGCACTGTTTTCAGTGCTACACCATACTTTATTTATTCTTCAATAGGATTTTAATGGAAATTACCTCCTTTGCAATCCAGAGCTTTACATACAGTTTCTCCAAGTGTAGTTCCATTAGTGCCATGCAATGGAAAACCAAGACCTACATCTTGTCCTAACTGGTCAGAGCGATTTATATGGGACAGAAAATCTTTTGAACTAATTCTTTTATTAGCTATTAAGGGGTTTGTGTCTTCTCTAAGCAAGTTCTGCAGAAGACAAGCATTTACTAGCCTGGAATACATCAACATAGCTCCATGAATGATGTCAAGCAAAATCTGAACAATGCCATTGGGGTCAATTTGCATGATCACTTAATTTAAACACAGAAAAGTTGGTTAGGCATGGATTGTCCATTGTTTTTTGCTGTACATGAACTGGGTTCAAAACAAACAAGAAGTGATAGTTTGAATGCAATAGATAGATCTATGGAATTGATCTTGCCAAAGGATGTTGTAGATTATAACAGTTTATAAGGATTCAAGCAAGGACTGGACAAGTTCACATTAGAGAAATGCAGAGGTTACTAAACACACAGAAACCACACCTCTTAGCTGAGGGAGTCCCTAACCCAAGAGTACCTGCTTGCTGAAAGAGTATCAGGGAAAAATATCTTGAAGGTTTGGCCTCTCCTTACTCTTCCAAAGGCATCTGATTACAATTTCAGTCTAAAACTGGATGCCAGACTAGATGGAACTTGATATATGCATGCCTGGTATGGCTACTCTTCTGGATTTATGCTTGTGGTACAGATAGTGATGATAAGGAGGCTGTAGTTCATAGAATGGTTTGGGTTGGAAGTGATCTTAAAGATCATCTAGTTTCAATTCCTTGCCATAGGCAGGAACACTTTCCACTAGACCAAGTTGCTCAAAACTCCATTTCCTGAAGTATTTAGTTCTTATGTGAAAAAAAAATTACCTAGATATTTGTGTTTGATTCTATAATTACAATATGTTGTGGTTATGCACAGCTTTCAAGAAACAGTATTGGTTGGTAGCAATATTACTTATACTTTCTGTGGATTGCTGGTGTCTTCTTTATTCACAGTCTCACAAGAAAATCAGGACAGTAAAAGAAAAAAAGAAGAGGAATACTAAAAACAAAGAAATTGAGTACACATGTTATTTTGACCCAAAACAAGTCCATGACAGCTCAATATACACAGACATTTCAACAGGCATTCTGGCTTTCAAATCCTTTCTCTGGCATCAGCATAAGTGATGAAAGGTAGCCATGTGTCCACATAACTCCATATGAATGATTAGGAAACCTGGTCATTTTTCCCATGGCACAGGCCCCTACCTGTCTTTGTGAAGACAGCCTTCATCTAAGATGCCTGGTGAATGCCAGCTTGTTGCGGTATTATCAGTAATGTCATACACCTGCGAACATGCAGCCCAGCCCAGCCCTGAGAGAAGCAAGTGCCAAGGAATAGGATGAAAAGCAGATCCCTAAAAACTTGACTGCTCCAGATGGGCAGACTGTCCCCAGGGAAGAGCACTCTTTTTTCTATCAGCAAGCAGAGGGAAACAGTTAAAAGAGACAGGCCTTGTTTGCATTAATATTTAGAGTGTTTTGGCCAAAACGTAGCTAAATAATGAATCTGAAGGTATTAAACACTGTTGTGTGAAGCTGGAACTCAGATCAAACAGAGGAATAGAGGTGGCAGGAAGGCATCTTGGGGAAGCAGAGAAGCTGTTTGGCTCTACATGCCATCAAGGTCTCTCTAGGGGACTCTAGAGACAACACTGGTGCCAAATTAGTGGCCAGTGGAAAGCATTTACTGAAGCAGCTAAGGACTGCAGCTTATCTGAGAAAATCCCATAAGGGCTTGTCTATCCAGCAAGCCAGAATAAAGTTGGCTGAATTAACCAGTGAAAGCAGTAGAGGCATTGCTTCCCTGAAGGGCCGAAGATCACCTAACTTCCCCAATGCAAGTCAACAGTAACAGCAAAAGAGTAACAGACACTGAATGAGTGCCACCATACGGGATGCTCAAACTACAGGTGAAGAACTGAGCTCAAAAACTGCTGCCAAGATGCTGCTGGGAGTGGGAAACAGTGAATCTCACTTAGCAGCCATAGATTACATCTAGATGCAGACACAGATATTGTTGGTTTATTAATGTGCCTATTCTCAAACTGGGTGGTAAGTCCCCCGGGGGGCTGGAATGCATTGGGTTGAATAGTTTACTTCTGCAAGGGAGAAAGCAAGTCTGAAGCACCACTTCCCTTTGTGCTACTGCTTGGATCGACCAGACTCGCTCTTTCATGACTCCAAGACCCACAGGCCACATCGAATGTCCATGTGGAGCCCCCACCGCTGCATGGCCTCTTCTGAGACAGAGGGCAGCCAAGCCCAGCTGCTCTTACCATGGCATTGGTCTGGCCACATTCCCGACCTTGCACCAAGTGATTCCTCCTGCTCCCCTAAATTAGGATATTTTCCCTGGGGACAGCTGTCTGAGTGTCAGTTTTTCCAAGCTGAGGCTATGCCAGCTTTTCATTTCCTTTTTTTCCCCACATACACTAACCCAAGCTCTGTCCATGAGAAACTTTGCCTAATAAAAGCACAACTTGAAGATACAAGTTTTCCTAGGCCTCCAGGTAGCCATCGCACCTGATGAAATCACTAAGCATTTAAACCCATCTCTGCTGCTTCCAGTGGTAGCTGACAGGGGGGTTTCAATATCAATTGCAGTGGGGTATATAACAGTAATTTGTAACAAATGAATAACATATGAAGACTGACCAAAGATTGAAGTACCATGCCCAATGCACGTAAAAAGCTAGTCTTCACTGCTAGGGCATTTGCTTGAAGAACATGTATCCCCACCTGCCCCTGCTGCTTTAGTCATTGGTGTTCAAACACCCCTTCAGTTCCCAGGTCATACGGGAGCAGCATCAGTGCAGAAGAGGTGTGAGAGTGGGTCAGAAGAAAGTTCTTCGGTTTCCAGTATCTTCATGCTAGCTGAGGTCCTGTCCGAGCCCATGGGTTTCTTATTACAACCTAATGGATGGGCAGAAGCTGCCATTGGTATTGTCTGATGGGAAACTGAGGCCAGAAGTGGGCTAGTAACCAATGACAGATCAGTTCACCAGGGCCACAGTTAGCGGAAGTGCATAATTCATATAATAAGGAAAGATCACCCAATGCTGGGTGAAAGGGAGGAAAATATTCTGCCTTAGCCTTTCCTGAGAAACACCACAAGCTTAACTCCTGAGTGTAGGTCCAAGAAGGCTCTTACTTTTGTGATAAGAAATGCAGGGACTTGGAGACCTCAGCACTGGAGAGCTGGTGACTATCAATAAACACTCCATATCAGCAGAGCCTGACATGGCTTCACAAAGAGATGAATTTCATTCAAAACATATATTTGTTTCGGAAAGCTGTCCAAAATTCGAACATGATGCAAGGATGCTGCTGGTGGTGAATTTTCTGCCAGTGTCTCTTGGCATACAGCAAAGGTCCAGCCATGTTGTTCCAGCTGGGCCTGAATTACCAGTCTGTTGCTGCAGCTTTGTGCTGGCACCATTTCAGAGGAACAAGTGAGCAGCTCCAGAGAGCCCTTGAGCCATGCCATGCTCCTGCCTGCATGGCAAGGACAGTGGCAAAGCTGCCTGCCAGTGGCTGGCTCTGTGCAGGAATGTCCTGCCGGCAGCGTCAGGATCATCTCAGTGTCATTTGCCTTCTGCCTGTCTGTGCCTTATTTTCTCTCCTGGTCCTTCATCAGGCTGTGTGGGCAGGGAGCAGCCCAGTGAAGGGATAAGCAGCTGCTGTGCCTTCTGCAAACAGGAAGAACTGTGTCCAACTGTTCTTCAGAGTGATGATGACAGGGATGCTAGAGTGAAAACCAGGGGGAGAGGCACAGAACCCAGTGAGATTTGCATCTGTTCTATGCTAGAGCCCTGCTTGGAGTCAGATGTGTGCCTTGTTGATACAGGCAAAGAATTACTTTGATGCTAAGACACTTAATGAAGACTTGAAATAATGCAGTTTAGTTCTCATCACTGTCACGCAATTCTCATAAGTCGCCAAACAACATTGTTTATTCATGTTTCTGTTCCTTCCCTGTGGAATGGAGAATTTCATCTTCTTTCTCCCAGCCTTTGCTGTTCCTGCCTATTCAAACTGCAGGTTATTTAGTCCAAGGATTCTTTCTCATAAGGTGTACATACAGTGCTTATGCCTAGAAATAAAAATGGAAACTTAGGACTTCTATAAAGCTGTCAAGGCCCAATAAGGAACCTGCTCACCCTGCAGACTGTGTCTACCAAGTGACAGCATATGTGGTTAGTGCTTTGAGAGGTATTAATATTACCCCCAGTCTCTTTGACCTCATGTGCTGCCAGACATCCATGGCTACAGCAAGTCTCCCTAATCACTAACTGCTGGCAAATACATAATCAGTCAGCAGCCACTTTTGAATTGTGCCAGACACATAGTAGAATATGTGCTCCTCTCAACCCATCTGCACAACAGGCTACAGATGCCAGCTGCTTTCTTTGCAGTGACATGGATGAGAGAGAAAAAAGGGAAAAGGAGAAAACAGTTAACTGAAAACCATATTCTCCACACTTCTTTTAACTAATTTCCCTGTTGCCTGCATACTCTTGTTTTGCTTTGCCCAAATTTTTATCCTCTTTTCATTTTTCCATTGACTAATTAGGCTATCATTGAGTTAATGAGATTAGTGAATTTTTATCACATGAAAATAAAATATGAAATGTTCCTGAATTGTGTCCATACTGGTCTTACAAAATATTGGACTTCTATTCAACGTGTCCTACATGATGGTTTAGACCATGTGAATACACTGACAAGAATAGCCAGTTCTGAGAACCCCCCAGTGTAATCCACCCTTCCTTTGCAAAGGAAGCTGACACCGAAGTTTTCCCTAGAAATATTCCTGATTTAAGAAAGGGTAAGATAAAAAAGAGCACTGGGGATAATAAGAAGCCTAACCCTGTTCTCCTTTATGCATTCCTGACACTGCTCTGACTCCACCGACCATGACAAAAGTACACCTGGTTGATGCAGCCAAAGGAAGTTGAAATGGAACCTGGGTAGTCTGAAAGTCTACAGCATGCACACGTGAAAAGGCAAATGTGTGAGTTCTGAGGCATGCTGGTATAGCAAGCCTCAGTTGTGAACAGGGATACTAGGCAAGTAGCTGGTCATCATGTTGCAACTTATATGATGCCATATATGATATATATGATACTATATATGATATATATGATACTATATATGATATATGATGTGATATAATATAACAATACTATAACAGGGTAATGATATCACCATGACATGACTCTTGTGTAAGGTTGTACATAGTTTGACCCAATATTTTAGGAAGAAAAACTCTTAAATTTTTTATCTTCTTGGTGCAAATCTATATGCAAATCTACATGCAAATCCTCTTCTTTTAAATGAACACAGCTGGGTATGATTTTGTGCACGATGACACACGAGCATGGCTGAATCACCTGAATGAATTCCAGTTCAGTGGGATTGAACTAGTAATGCAAACCAAAGTGCATTGCACCACTTAGGCGTAAGACAAAAGAGGAAGGAAATCCTCACTGTGTGCAACTTTTCCTTTTGAAATCAAACTGAATGAAAGCAAGCAAAGGCTAATCATTGCACGTGCCCTTAGACAAAAGGTGGTTGAGGAAGACAAGAAATCATTCTGGGAGTTTGCTTTTTCTTGCACACAGATTTCTATGACATTCTGAATTTGGTCAGTACCTACCATATCAAGCTCCCCAGCTTATCTGGGAGCCACACAGACCCTTCCCTGCCTGTGTAATGAACAAATAAAGATTGTGAACAGCAGAAGATGCATTTCTTCTCAGTGAAGTCTGTCTGCACAGACACACCATATGAATGAAACCATTTTCAATTCATAAGTCTTATTAATTTGGTGACAGAGAGGGAGAACACAAGGCTGATGGGAACAATGAGCTAACTGGATAAAAGGCATGTGAAAACACCATACCTATAGTGTACCTTGTTAGCATATGCAAATGAGATAATTATACAGGCTGATATCAGCTAGGCACAGTAATATATAGTCCATATGAACTGTCCACAAATACTTTTGAGATGCAAGTAAATTCTTTAAACATCCTAATTGGTTGCCGAAAGGAAATTCATTCCAGTTAGAACTTAATACAGTGTAAAGTAACGTAACTCATTTGATCTCAATGAAGATCAAAAAAACACAACCATATCCATACAATCTTGGATTAGGATGCATTGTTTGTATATATTTACTACATAAAGTTATTATGCAAAACTTAAATGAGATGAAGTATCTGTGAAATCATTCATTACTATTTCTCTTGTGTTACTGGTGAGCTGAACACTGTCCTGTTTGTGGAAGGAGACACCAGATCTCCCTAAAATTTGTGTTTGCATTCAGGATTTCTACAAATCAAATGGATAGTCAGATGTTTCTCATTCCCTCAATTGCACTCAGAGATTTTGCACTTCAAATTTAGGCTATCCCGTCACCTTTCAAAGTATTAATGTACCTCAGAGACATTTTCTAGGGAATTATTCAGGTAGACAACTTTTTTTCTACTTGATTTGGTATGAAATGACAAGCACTGTTAAACCAAAGGTTAATCATTGATTAAGTTTAATGACACTAAAAGAAACAGGTCATGTGAGAAAGCAATTGCACTTTCATTTTTGCTGTCACAGGTCATTTATAGCTTTTGATTCAAATTCCACCCCACACAAAGGGTTGCTAAAAACATCCTACTTCAAATTCTAATGTACTACAACTGCAGAGCAAGCATGTGAGTTGGCAGTAATCAGGCCATTTGTAAAGCATACATGGATTCTTTCATTCATCCTGGCCATTAAATGGCTTGAAAAGATTATTTTATTGTTCCACAGTAAGGGGCAGTGCTTCTGACAACTTGTTTTACAGAGAACTGTCCCATTTTATTTGTACGCAGACTGTTCTGCCATTTTCATGCATTTAAGAACCCCAAACTCATCATCACCTGCAGTTCTTCGCACTGTGGTATGGACTCAAAACAAAAAACAGCAACAAAAGAGGAAAACAGTTTGAATAGAGAGCATTTATTTTCTCTGTGACCAATAGCCCTTGTGGCCCAAAATACATGAGCAGCTGAAAAGTCAAAGGTCAGCCTCTGATTCTTTCAAGGATCTTTCAGGGAGCTGCTCATAGCAGTAATAGAGCTTGCTTCTGATCTCATCCTCCTTTGTACTGTGACATATCGCTTTGATTCAAGGACATGACTCTTCATTTACACCAGCATCAAGCAGATCAGAATCAAATCTTCCACCTGCTGAGGGAGAGTTACTGGGCATTGTTAATCCAATATGCATCTATGCTTTGGCCTAGTAGCCAAAATAATTAGCCCTCTAACAAAGACAGAAGCCATTGAAAAGTTAAACATGGACAGGAAACAAGCAATAGAAATAGACCATGAGTCTTATAAGACTAAATAAAGCCTCTGTAAGCTTTCTTTTCCCCCTTTTCATCTATGTAATATGCAAAAGAAGGGTCTGTACTGCTCTAAGTTTTAAGGCATTCACATCAGGACTCGTATATTTTATGCACAAATGTCAAAATTTTTCAAACCTGACCTTGTTTGAAAGAAAAAGCATAAAGATAGTGGTATTGGCTTGACCTAAAAAGTCAGGGTTTCTGTTAGAGAGAGCACTACAGGCAAAGGAGAACTGTGCTTTCAAAAAACTAATGGTGGAAAAAAATAGAAGAGATTGCCTCTACTTGTAGATTTTACATGAATTCAGGGATGAGTCTGGCTCTTTGGAACTAGACTGTTGCCAGATGCAAAGCTTGGAGAACAGCTTGTCTTTGAAGCATAGCACCTAGTTGTCATGAAATGGGCAAATCACTCCAGGTGTGTTTTGATGAAAATGAGCTGTTGAACAGATCAATTTTAGAGTATCACCAGAATTGATATCAAGAAATTAGTTTTAAAATGGTAGTAGAACTGATTCAAAAAAAGGATGCCTTGAAGCATTTATATATTTTTCTTTTCAAGGAATGCAGTGAGAATTGTTCAAATTTATAAAACATTAAGAGAGTTCTATGTATTTACTGCATTTTTCCCCCTTTAATTCTAATTCATGAATGATCATAACTAGCATGCATTAAAAATTCTTATTTTTGATGCTGCAGTGTTGGAGCATTACCACGGGCTTTTTGAAGGGTCACTCCACATCCACATTCATTTTCACCCTTTCAACCCAATTCTATATTGTTACTGCTGAGTGGTGGAGCTGCCTTTGAAAACACAAAGAAGTGATTTTTCAATTGTGTAAAGCTGTGTTTGGTTTTAGGCATTTGAGTTCATGGGAATATTCTTTCAAAGTACCTGGTCCAAAGCATGGTGAAGTCAGTGGAAAATCTGCAGGTGACTTCACTGGGCCTTGGATCTGGTCCAAACTCTGAAGCCTTGAAGTCTGGAGGTCTCAACTGGGCTAGAAGTTAGTCCTAATTGTTCAAAAATAGAGTGAGGATTTTGCAATTTGTCAATATCCTTCACCATGTTGTGTCCTATTTTGCAGCGACTTGAGATTGTCCTCCAAGGCTGCAGGCATTCAGCACCTCACAAAACAAACTTGCATCTTAGGATAAACCTTCTTAAAATAGTCACAGCAGTAGATGTGCAGTGGATCCATTACGTTATCTCAATCCTTCTCTGCCAAAATTCATCCAGCTGGGCAGTTTAGTCATCTTTAGCCACAAGTTGTGGTTGCAGCTCCTCTGCTGAATTTAGAAAGCCACGTAGAAATTTAATTCTAGGGGACTATTCCCTCCAGGAATAGCTAATAAACAAATAAAATTAAAATCACCAAAATTTAAATTTAAAGTGTGATTTGATCTCCAAATAATTCTTTATCCATAAAGTTACCCCCCAAAAACCAGTTATACATGTGTTTCAAGGAACTATATTTTTTAAAGAAACTGTAAATGTCACACAGTTAAAAGAGAGAGATGCAGCTAGATTTAATTAAACAATTGACTAATAACTCAGTTAACAATATTCTTATCCTAGGTAGTAGTTATCAGCTTAGACAGCTGTTACAGTCTTTCACTGTAATACTTAAAAGGCAAACCACAGAATTCAATACCATATTGTTTGTGTAGTAGTGTTTGTTTAAAGGTAAATCACTCATAAAAGTGTAATTTCCTGCTGATACATAATGGTGGATAGGGGCAGGAAGCCGGTCCAAGCAGACTGAGACCCGGAGATACGCAGCGCTAAATCACAGGCAGTCCTTTACCCCAGCTCTAAAATGATTGTGTTTTTACACCCAGTCACACCTAAATTAGCACCAGCGTATTAGGGCTTCTTGCAGACGCCTCTTTTCAATTTGTGCAACAGCTCAAGATAAGAAAAAGTGCTACAATTGACACAATGAAGTTGTGTTTCTCCAAATAAAGATTCCCTTCCTGCAGGGAGACCCTGCTGGGCAAAATTCCCTCCCCAGCCTGTTTTTCTTATTGAGTTGTTACAGAATCATATTTTGGGTTGCTTTCTGCTTGCTTTTGACTGACACACTACCTCATAGGATTTCATCATTTTTAGAACTGCTAATTGAGGCTCCAAAATTCACCATGTTTCATTCACTGGTTTCTTGGCTTCAGCAGCACAGACAGAGAGCAATTGCTGTTGGTGTTGGAAAAGCTTCTGTAGATTCATGTCAGTATAACCAAAACCCCAATTAACTTGTAAGCATACACTTAACTCTTCGCACAATGGCTCCTCAACCTATGTAGGGACTAGAAGTATGAAAGCAATGGGGATGCTCCCAAGGATTAAGCTTGAGATGCTGATAGTGTATCAAGCATAGGATGAAACATGCCCTAAGAGGAATCACTTGTGGTTTCCACCTTGGTCCTTTGAGCTGAATGCTTTTTGCCCAACTTTATCTGCCTAAATCTCAGGTTGCTGAGTCCAAGCTATCTCTCTACATGCGATATTTTAAATTATAATCAATTAAAAGAAAGGCAGAAGGCAATTCATGCTGTGCACTCTGTGTACATCTTTTGGGCAGAATGAATCAGCATCCATCTCTCAGATAGTCCCTAGTGCCCAAGGTGGGTGGATATGCATTTTACGTTCCTGCATTTCTCTAAAGATATACCCCAGGATGCCATCAGTGAGCCTTGATGGCCTGATGCCAGAGCTCTCCCCATACGCCATAAAAAAGCACTGGATAAAATCTTACAGCCTGTAGCTCAAGCCCACGCAGAGCGGAGAGGAAAGGACTCACACTGCATCTCTCACCCTTTCTCTGCCAAGAGCCTAATTGCTCAGCCAACTTAAAAGAGGAAGAGCAATTTGTGTCCTCTGCTCTCCCATACTCGTCTGTACCTGAAAAGCTGGACCCAATCAGACCTGGATCTAAGACAGGGTTCAAAGGAAGTTTTGACAGAGTGAGGATGTTAAACCTTACTTGGTAGGAAGGCCAGTTGCTGTGGAATTTGTACTGGGACTGTCTTGTTCTTTTAGAAAGGAGAGATTTCTGGTACACATTTACGCTAGTATTCTACAGAATTCTTTCTAGCAGTCCACAGAAAGGAAACAGGAGTCCTGCAAAGATCACAGAAAAGTGAACTACTGTGCTAAATTTAAAATCATAAAACATTAATAGAAGGCTAAATTGGAAATCAGTTCCATCTTCCTCCATCTGCCAAGCTCTACTTTCTCAGCAGCAAAGCATGTAGCTCAGGGAAATGCTCCCATCTCTCTCCATTAGGGTTTGATATTATCAGCTTTTTCCTGTCACATACAAAAAATTACCTTTAATTAGCTCAGCTTACAGCTACACTACCTAGCCTTGGAAACTTGTTTCGGGATATGAGGAACCAGTTGTCTTCTCAAGTGTCTTATGAATCATCATCATCAATAAATACATCAAAGTCCTGCAGCTCAGGAGGACTGTCTGGCATAACTTACTCTTTGAGACACTGAACATGCCATTCTTTGTGCATAGTCCTGCATCCTATACAGTTCAAGCATCACTGCCCCTAGGCTATCTTAGCACGGAGAGGAATAAGAGCAAAAAGCTACTTTGCCTTCCTGTGTCAGCAACTGTATCCCAAATTATGACCTAGATAGAAAACTTGCTTGCCCAAAAATGCCATTCCACCCCTGCCCCCCATAGGTGAGATGGGTTTTTTTATTTATTTTAGGCTTTTTTTTAGACACAGATGCATTTAGGCACATGAGTTTCCACTGCAGTGTAAGCTGTTCACATTACAGAATCTTGGAATAGTGAAGGTTGGAAAGGGCCTTAAGATCAGCTAGTTCCAACCTCCTTGCCATGGACAGGGATGCCTCACCCGAGGCCACTCTAGACATTCCTTGAAGTTCTAGTTGTTAGAAATGAAGGGGGATTCACTTCCTGATAAGTTGGATAAAATCCTTTTGCAGGTTGCACAGTTCACAGCTAAATATAGCATTTGTCAATGCTTTCCTTGCCTGGAGGAAGAGAAGATTGCCTATTGGTTTCCTCTTCATTAAACAGTTGCTAAAATAAAACGTCTTTGTTTAATTAAATGCCCCTGCAGACTTGGTCAGGTGCAACTCCTATTTCTTCAAGCAAAAGGATAACAAAGGAAACATGCAACTGCCATATAACCCTGTCATTTGCTTTGAGGAGAGGAAGAGTTACACACCAGTCATATGGTTCCCTCTGTGCTTCAAGGACAGAAGGAACAGCTGTCAGTCCGGGGGCAGCAGGATGGAGGAGGATCACACACTATATAAAAGGAGAATAGGACTTGGAGTTTAATTGCAATCAGCTGGGGAATTGTTTGGAAAAGTCTATGAGGGACACGGCTTGATAAATGGCAATTCTTTCTGCTGGACCTTCAGGTTTCTGCTGTGATAGGTGGTTCCTCACCCAAATAGTTCTCTTGAAGCCAAGCAGGGTTCTACAATGATCCCTAATGTGAGTGAAGATGCTATAATTTCACATCACTTCCGCAAAATGGACCTCTTTGGTATGAGGATCGAGCTACTCCCCTGAGTCAAGGACTGTATAAATGTTTGTCCTTTTTAAAGTAACTATTTCTTACTGCTGTTTGAATTGCAACCTTAATTGAGAACATGACCTCTTCATACTTACAGAGGCGGACCTTGCTACCCTAGACTAGCATCTGAAATCAGTGAGAGAGAGAAGAAATCACACAGGAGGCTACTAGAAGTGCCTAAATGCCGATTTTGGGATGCTAATGACAGAAGATAGCAATACAGGGAAGTAATTAAGGAAATCTCCCAAGTATTCATCACTTAGTTGACGATAAAATTCAGGGTTTCTGAATAACACATCATAATTATAATTCATAACAGAATTCAGAATTACACAGTCCCAATTAGGCAGAGATCCATGTTTTTGCAGTCTGTACTCTGAAACAGCACAGGAATCTTGGGCTTTTCTTAACTCATCGGGTCTGAATTTGTTCTCTCTTCAGTTACAGCAGAGGCGAGTCTATGGAAAACCACTGAGTTACACCAGAATGGAATTCAGTAGAGAGCGGAAAAACAGCAAGTCACTTGTCTTGAAATCACAGTGAGACTCTACATTTCCACTGTAAGATATGTCTGATAGCCTTTAAACTACTTCTACATGAACTTGAATCTGTACCCTCATCCTCTTCTCCCTATCCTAAATGGTACAGCAAGGCAAAACTCCAAAGAGATCTCCAGCTGTGGCAGCCCATGCATTCATAGTTCCCTAAGCCTGAATACCTTCTCTAGTAGCAGAAGTATAAATCCAGACAGTCATTGCAATTTACAGATTTGTAATCATACAGGTTTTAAGACCAGAGAGGTTGTCATGATCTCGTGATCTGATAGTCTGACCTTTGGTGTAACCCAGGGCAGCAATTCATGCAGAAGCTCCTGTATAACCCTCTGGTCTCAATTTGTGGTTGGAGCTGGTGTAGAATCTATGGCTTGCTCCAGTCTCCTAATGATGGAGAATCACCACATCCCTGGTCAGGTACTGCAGTGGTTTGCTACACTCAGTGAGTCACCTGAACACAAATCCTCTTAAGCCTGACAGGCCTCCTATCTGCTTGCAAACCTGGAAATCAAGACACTTTGCAGACTTGGTTTCAATACAATACAAATAAAAATCTCATGTTGGGTCTATTGCTCAGCCCAAAGCATCCACCAGAAATCAGAGCTGGTGCTCAGAATATATGGATTTTCTCTATAAAGTGTCACTGAAGAGAGGAAAATCTACCTACCTGCATCACAAATTTACAAGCTGGTGTCTTACCCAACCCAGACACTGCTATTTAAGCCAGTCTTGGCCTCAGAGAGAAGGTCTTTGCCAAGAGGCTTCTAAGGACATTGCAATTGAATTTCTCTTCCTATTTGAAAACATCTCTCACTGAAACACACTTTGAGGGAAATCACAAATGCAGGAAACAGCAGCTACAGTGCTGCATGTTTGTCCGTATAGAAGGAATGTGATGATATCATTTTGGAATGTGCTTTCTTTCTCAAGTTTTTGTTTTGATGGTAGGAATGTCACTTTCTTAAAAAGTAAAACACATTCTTGGCCATTTTTTCCCTCCCCCTCCTTCCAAATTTTGCCTACAAATCAATACTCCCATCTCCTGCCATGTGTTTTTCCCAACCTGTCAGATGCCATTCTCATATTACTAGTACAACCATCTGATGTCAAGCATCCCAACAGGCAATTATAAATAGTCATTTACTATTAGCTAGAAGGCTTATTTCTATAGATACGCTTCAAGATGTTCTTTGCTATTTTAACTTGAAAGCATTATTTATTTGCATTTGACAAAGAAGATTATTTGACCATTTAAAACATGCCCATTTCCATATGCTGTGGTAAAACCCCAAGTGAAACCTTAGCGCTCTGTAAATATCTCATGTTATCCATTTTCAGAGGAGCCCAAAGGCATGTGGCATCCTGTTCTCCACAAAACTGACAGGGCACTTCTCTCTTACAGCTCTGCCTGAGAGTGCCCATTTCCCAGTGGACATATCCTTAGACCCAGATAACATTTGTCAGTGCAGATGAAGATGGCCAAGACATGGAGATCTCTTTTACCATGCTTTCTGTGAAATTGTCACTTTTTTCCCAATTTAAATCTAATCTATGCATTATGCACTTCTACCACATCCCCTATTACATCATGCTTTTATGCTTCTACTTCAATTTATTGTTAAGTCTAAATTAAGGTTAAGCAATACCCTAAACCAGTCCACCCAACTAGGCCCCCAAGGATTAATGCCCCAAATGGACTGAAATGCTGGAGAATGCAACTGTACTTCCAAGAAGCAAACGCTTCTCTGGGAGTACCTTGCATTTCATGGAGGAATGAAAATGCAAAATTGTCCAGGAAACAAACCTTCAGACAGAAGAATCTGAGATTTTAACACTTTTTTCTCATCTGAAGTGGCTCCCTGTTGTGGACCTCATTGTGCTTTGCAGATGATCAGGACAGGAATGTTCCTTCCAGGAAAAAACACAGCGGAAACTCCACATGGTTGGAAGATTCCCTGGTCCACATGTGGAAGACGTGTGTGGCTTTCCCAAAAGACAATGCTGATGTTTCAGGAACTTGTCCTGCAGCAGGCTGGGACCTCTTGAGATGCAAAATGGATCCCTGCTGGCTGGAAGGACAAAATGAGTTTCTTGTTCACCCTAGCAGCCAGACTCACAGTGTCTAAATTTTGGTACTGAGAAGGGCAATATGTATCAAAACAGTGAGTTACAAAACTCCTACTGTTCCCTAAAACCAACATATTTTCTGAGAAATGAACACCTTGTAAAGAATACAGTAGAAGAACAGCAAAGCACTGCCAACATGAGAGTCAATAAAAATGCAAAAGTGTTGATTCCTGTGTAAATGAAAGCTGACTCCAGAAAGCTGGGTCTGAAAGTCTTCTTATTCTAGTATACCTTATGTCACAGAGATGACATGGTGTGTTTCCTAGGTCTTTAATTTCAGAGAAGAGCAACATGAATATCAGACAAATGGCAATTTCTGAGCTGGATGATAATTTCTATTGTAATGAATGCAGTGCTAGTGAAACCCAATTCACTGTCCTTGATCTAATGCTCTGTCTGGTCTCCAGGGTAATAAAAGTCTTTGCATTTATTCAGGAATGTTTAACAGAATGCTAACGATCTGTAATAGGGCAGAGAATCAAAATTATCTAATATAATCAAAGACACTGAAAGATCACATATTGACTTTGCACTAGCAAAGGCGTCGCAATGAAAGGATTAAGAAGCCTGGCTGGGCAGATGTAATCCTGCAAGCATCAGCTAATACATTTTCTTAAGTCTTCTCTACCAGGTACAGAATGATTATGCAAAACCAGAGGCTTCCTATTGACTCAAATCAGAACTGTGTGTGGGTGTAAGGGTGTGCCTTCACAGGAATGGCACACATGGCTGGGGCAAGAAACCCAACTCAACAAGTCTCTGTATTCTTTAACAATTAGATAAACCAGTAATAAGTTCATAATTGCAATTCCCCTAGCTAATTTCATGTGCCTGGGAGATAACAGTATGCAGACAATTAAAAGAAGAAGGTTTTTCATCCCTGCAACTACATTACTGAATGCTCCAGTCTTTTCTATTTGGAGCATACAAGCAGAAGGGAGGGCAGGGGTCACTCTGAGCAGTGTGGTAGTACCGAGAGGGGAAGAGGGAATCCTCAAGGCTGTAAATTCACTAAGTTCAGTTTGACAGAAAATATGGAAACACAGTTCTCTGATATGCTACCTCTTCTTAGCTATTTTCAGCTTTTTGTATGCAAGAGGAAATGTCTTGGGATAAGGTTCATAGATATAATATGACAAATAGGGTATGAAAAATCCCTTTTACTCTGACCATCTTTGAAATAACAAAGCAGCTCAATTTCTGAATTATTACATTTAAGCTATCTTTCAACTTTCCTTTTTTCTCCGACAGCTTTAAACCTCTCTGTGGGTGGAGGTCTAATGTCAGCACATGCAATTCTATACTTTAAAAATTTTTTAACTACGAGATCAAAGCAAATACGCTTTTATTACTCCCATGTCCAATACTTCATAACTTAACTATTGAATGCCAGGCAACAGCTTTTCTCAATGCACTGCATTAAAATAAATGTATCTAGCTACACTCCCTTTCCACCAAGAAATGTATTAAAGGAAAATAAATAAAAAAAGTTGAATATTTTATTAATCATACAAAAAATACTAGTAGTAAAAATAAAATACATAAACTTGTCTCTACTTTTGCTCCGGGGCTCTGCAAGCAGTACTACCTAAAAAGAAACCCTGTGGCAGACATCGCTAACATTTTTATCTTATTTTAATTTCTAAAACTTTTCTTCACTTTCCCTGCTCCCCCACAGAAACCCAGAGAAATTAATACCTGGCCCTTAGCCACACTGTCTGGGTGAGTAGTCCTCAAGGGTATTATTCCTCTGGCAATGGCAGTGCAGAAACATCGCACCAGAAGAACGAAGGCATCTTTTTGCCACCTGGTTTCAATCCTTCCCTAACTGTGCCTCAACCCCATCTACATTGCCTGTCTGTCTCTACTGTTCTTTTCATGAGAATTACCCCTAAACATTTGTTACTGTCTCACTTTCATGGTTGGGTATGATGGGAATAAATTTTTCAAGACCGACTGCACACTTGTTCATTCTTTTGTTGACACCATTGGGTTTGAGTTCGGAACAATAACTGCAAAACAGGGCAAATTTTTGATCACTCCTTTATACTTTGGGAGAAAAGATGTCATTTACAATTATACGTGACTTGTTAACGTGTTTCCTATCGCTCACTGGGAATGACATACTCTTGTTTAGTACTCCAGAGGAATCTTAATAGCGTCTTACTGTGACTGGACCGCAAGCGCTGAGCTAACATTTCTTCACGCGAATCACTTTGGGCACCAGGGCAGTCCCACTGACCCTTGCTATACAGTGGCTCTGCATGCACATTGATGTGCCAGGTGGCATTTCCAACCAACCAGAGCATGCATGACGCTTGCACTTTGTTGTCAGGTTGAAATCCTCCCAAATACTTCTCTGTCACAAGCTGTTCCAATTAAGAAGGCATGCAATAATATCCCTAATTACATTTTACTTTGATGAGAGATCTAGGCATTTTTTAAAAAATGCATGTTGTATAGAGTTAGGAGAATCTTCATTTCAATTCTTTGCATATTTTGGCATGAGCCAAGTCTCCACCCTTCAGCGGGCTCCAGGCCATGCAGGGGCACATGCATCTCTCTGCTATTGCAATCCTCGCTCTGGATGCCAGGGCCAGCAGAGAGACACAGGGTTAATTTTTGCTGACTCGCACCAGTATTAAATCTGTGAGCTCTGACAGCTCCGATGCAAAAGGAAAAAAGGCCCTGAGCATTCCAGGACCTCGGACGGAGGGGTCCTGCTGCAAAATGCTCCCTCAGAGCTGTCAGGATCAAGCAAGCACCTAGAAGGAGATTTATATTTTGTTGATTACAATGGTAATAAGCCACAAACACAAATTCAAAGAGTGAGAGTCAACCAAACCCATGTTCTCTTTGAGTGTGATAAAATCTCTACCTTTTACATGCCTATCTATTGATGTGTTCCTGGATAAAAAGTGTAATTTTAATTAACTGAAAGTAAATGTCTTTCATACTGAACTTGGTGCAAAAAAACAAAGAAAATCATACAACAAAAATGCCCTGTTGTCTGAGTGCATCTTTCTTTTGTGCTGAGAAATATGTATGTGCACTGCTTTCTTCTCAATCGATACACATTAGTGTGTAATTGGTAACCATAAAAATATCTACATCACTTCGCTAATTCTCTTGCAAAACAGACACAAGCATTTATATGTTAAGCTTCTTTGATGCAGGTTCCACAGATAGATTTCTTTCTAATAGTGAAGAGGCCATGGGGAATGCAATTATCTCTAAAATAAGGAAGGAAAAGGAAAAAAAAAAACAAACCAAAACTAAAACCGAATGTGTCAATCCAGAACTAAAGTTAAGCACAAGGAAATTAGACCCTTCACTGTAGTTGCTTAATACTATTCTAATATGAAATATTTGTCCCCATTATTTAAACTGTCATGTCAAAACCACCTCCATTTAACACACATATATGTAAGCACAGATGGAGGTAGACATGTATTTTTCTATGTATTTATCAAGAATGTCAGTGTGTTTTTGTGGGCTCTCTGTCCTGACTAATCTCACGATTATTTGGTCAGTACAGATCCCTTGATCATACTAAGGAAGTATTTTAGGTCAAGAATTTATATTTACACTGAAACAAAAATCTGAGCAAATTGGTATTTCATTAGAGCTAACTTTTAATCTCCATTCAGACTGAGGTCTTAAACACCCCTTCCTGGCTACACCTCTGATACTTCTGCCTAAAGGTTTTGACACCTCACTCTCTCAACACCACCCTGTTGTTTGGGTAGCGAGACATGTTTCTCTAACTAGACCAAGGATTTTGCCAAGTCCTGTTCCTTTCACTCCTGTAGCATATTTAGAATTCCTCCAGCCCTCTGTATCTCAAAATTCTTGGCCTGGCACAACTGTTTTATTTTGGCTGCGAGAAGCCCACACTAACCTAACCATATTTTGGCTGGTAACACAGATCTTTTCAACCACGTCTGTTTTTCCCTGGGCACATCCTGGTTTACTGAGTCTGATGGTGGTAGAACCAGTACAGTAAAAGCGTATAAAGACATCAAGGAAAATCCTTGAGTGTTTAAGTGATCCTGAGTCTTCAAAACAAATAAAAGTGCCACAAATCAGAGCTGAGCACAAGCCTAAGACTCAGGTTTTCTTTGGTTTTTTTTTTCTTTTTTGATGATACCTGTATCTGTCTGCTGACTACAGCTTTTTTTTTATTTTTTTTTCTAATGTTTCCAAAATGTAAGCATACTGTGAACAATTTTAATTTTTCCTGCCCAGTTTTTGCACAGGTGAATGCCCACAAGCAACTCTCTCTGGGTAATGGCAAACACGATGCACAGACTCTGTGATACTCCCATTAAAGTCGACTGAACTGGGATATTACAGCTAATCATGACTGTTAATATGTTATTGGATTGCTGGTTTAATAGCAATGGTAGATAAATGTAGATGTTGGTATTGGCGGTTGCAGTGATAAAAATATAACAGTACAAACTTACTGTCTTCTTCTGCAAATCATTCTATTACCTCTATTACCTTCCCCACTGTTTTAAGTAAAATTCAATTCTAGCAGCAAACCTTTAAGCAAAGAGTAGATAACAAATATCCCATGACCATTTTTATCAGTATTATCTTCCTTCTCTAGTAGGCTAGATACAGCACTAACTTCAACGGTTTTCTAATATATAAGATGCACAAGATTGCTTTCGTTGCCTCTGGTTTACTAAAAGTCAAAGTTAACTCTTTTTTTAGAGTTTTTTATAAAACCCATTTTGCCTGAACTTGGAAAATGTGACTATACATGGGAAAAGGCAGGCTCTCCTTTTTTTTTTGTCTGAACACAATGGCAGGATAAGGGAGGCACCGCTCATTACAAGGAATATACTTTAATCAAGTTGCCCAGCACCATGTATTTGTCTTCCACCACTCTAGTTGCCAATGTTTGTTTTCTGTCTGGGAGAAGAAACAGACAACACTTATTCTTGTAATAAAAATCCTTCAAAATGAAGCAAACAGATGACCTAATTTGAAGGATCTACTTCTTTACTTGGTATGCAAGTGACTTAGGAGGTAAAGGTGACTGAAAATCTCCCATTACAGCATTTCTGGAGCAGATTTAACACTTTCCTGCTCAGTTTGGTAACTAAGAAGCATGGGACAGATTGTGATGGCATTTGATTCAACTTTCCCTGCGTCAATAATATTGCCATTACTATTACATGTGGCTTGGCTTGAGTGGGAACTGCAAAATATGCTGCTCTGACTAAAACTGCATTTGGGAAGGTGGAAATCTGGTTTTATTAAACACAGGTGGTTGCCTGTTAAAATTAATTCTGCAATTAAAAGCAGGACTTCATCTTAAGCCTCACAACAATCCCATTCTCTGGTACGATAGCATCTAGTGTTGCCAGATTTAAGGATATTATCACAAGTTCTCTGATATGTTTCTTTATCTTACAGTACTGGGTGTCCAAGTTCATGAAGACAAGAAGTCACAATCAGAAGAAAGACTCATCTTTCACCTAAATAGTTCATTTCAAGACTCCAAGTTTATGCAGAAAAACACAAAAGCCTTAAAGACTCTACTCATAGTGCAGGGAAACTAAAATGCTTATTTATTGTGAATCCTTGTTATATTATGGCCAATCTCCAGGACTTTGGGATTCAATGCTTCGTTGTTGCTGTTGTTGGCTGACAAAAAACACTAACAATACTTAAGGGCTTCAAGCATGTTCTCCCTTCCAGATGTAGCATCTGATAACAGCAAAGACTTACTTTATTATCTGTGACCAGGTAGGAACAACAGGCTACTGTTCTGTTTTAGGACTCATCCCCTTTAAAGCCAGATCTCCCTCCCTTTTCTTCCAGCAGCATTTGACTCCCCAAAATCAAGGGAGGAAAGGGTAAGAGGAAGGGTGAAGAAGCAGAAACATGAAACCTAAGTCTTCTTTCCTCTACATCACCTTGCATACCAAGGGAGCAGCCGCATTGTCACTGAGACACTGCACAAAAGACACCAGCACCATGGGTTGTCCTCCTGAAATTCTCCCACAGGAGGGACACCAGGCAAAAGGAGACAGGAGGTAGTGGAGAACTGGAACCAACGTGTTTTCTGCTGTGCTCTTCTCCCCAAGTAAATCCCTACTGGCCTTCTGTCACACAGCCCTTTATAGCTGAAACTTAAAGGAATCTGTCAACTTGTCTATAAACTACCAAAAAATATTGTATTAACTATCAGCCACCATGAGATGGCTTTCCTTGGAACATGTGCTTCAGTGCTGAATTATCCCCAGTGCTGGAAACACACATCTTTTTTCATATTTGAACTTGCTTTTGCAATGTCATATAGCATTTCCCTGCAAGGGTGAATTAGGCAAAAAAAAAGGCACACAAAGATACCTTGAGGGGGACACTGACTGATTATCAGCACGGGATTCAATCTTTGTCCCAGAGCCATCCATGAGTGTATCAGTCCTCATTTTCATAAAATTCTTGTTTATTCTGCTGGCCTACTAATTACAACTATTAAAGCAAATGGTATCATGTATGGTCTTGCATGTGCATTACTAAGAGCACCAACAACCTAGAGCTGCCAGGCACCTAGGTGTGTTGCAAGGAGCTGTATGCAAACATGTACACCCATCAGATGGGCATTTCTTTGATTATCCCTCTGTTTTACCTTTGCTGTCTCTTAGGGCAGTTCCCTGCTATGGACACTGTCCATACTGATATCAGCTGTCTATCAGTTTTAGCCATTAGTTGCTACAAGGTCTGTGCTATTTGTTTGGCAGAGAACCCACTCCCAAGCAGTTTGTTATGGTTATGGGCACTTTCCTGTATTGGAGGGACCAGAAATGAAGGTGATTTCACATGCTTGTGGACCACATCACCTCTGTGGCTCATGGAACTCCCTGAAACCATCCCCGGTTCACTGCTGGCACTGGGAATTCATCTGGATTCAAAAGTATGATATGTAATTTTATGCGTATTTTTCCTCCCAAACACTGTAAGCCACTGTAAGGGGTCCTTTTATCTTTTCAGAGCTGACATCCAGGAGGATGTAGGATTGATTTCCTCCAACAAATCAGCAACACTATATCAACAGAGTTTGTCCTATAAATTGGATTGGAGATGAACATGCAGCACCCTTCATGACATAAGCAATAGATTATTTTGAAGAATAATCTGTAGAAATATTGCTTAATCTCACCCACAGAGAGGTGTCAGAGATCCCAAGCTTGGGCAAAGGGGTAACCCACTGACTAACCCAAAGGAGTAACTGTCTGAAGGACAGATTCCTGAAGACATGACTCCACACAAAACAGCCACTAAGTTTATCAACTCCCACACAGGAGTTTCATATAGATCAAAACAGTTCAAATCAAACATCTCATTATTCATGAGCCATGTTCTTTTCTTTTTTTCTTGTTGTGAGAAAATGGTTTTCTTTCACCCAGAGCTTTTGAAACAGTTTTTATTTATCCCTCAGTTGTCTCTACTTGGTAAGAGCATTACACAAGTGGAGAAATGTAAACTTATTTTCTATAGATTGGAAGTATTTTTTTTCCGGTCAGCTCTGTTACTGAGTCAGCTATCTGTGTGCACTGCCAAAGGAAGTAATGGAAGTTGACTGTACAGAACAGAGTGAGCACAAATTAACAGGAGCAAAAACTGGGTTTCTCTTGAGTCACTGGCAAAAAACAAACCTATCAATGATGTAAACCAAGACAGGACTCACCGCAGACTTGCAGGCTCTCTGTACTGCATGGATGATATCAAAGTTGCAGGACTGCTTCACAACTCTTTTTCCTTTATTTCAAATAGTATCAATCTTCAGACTGCTTCTCAGCATATCTATCTGTCTGCTTTCAGACACTACTGCAGTGATTTCCATCTGGCGCATGTTTTAAGTTTTCCTCGCAACCTTAAGGATTAACTGCGGTTTTTTTTTAACAGAACTTTAGACTCTGAAGCATGCTGAAGAGAACAATCATAGCAAAGAAGCGCCAAATCTCTTACAAACTTTCCTCTGATCATTGGGCATTCAAGGATCTACCAGCAGCTGTTAATGTAATGTTATGGATGTTTAGCAGGACTTCCTGTATCTAATGAACATAGCTCTTTCAGTGAGGAGACAAAGTGCAATGCTGTCCCAGGAAAATAAAAATTATGTAACACTCAGTCAGGAATGCACTTACTACATGGCCTGGAATGGTGAATTGATCTCATGCTTCTGTAACAAAGATCTCATCTGTAGTCCCCATGTACTACAGGCACTGGCACGGCTTCAGAACGAACACAGATCCTCCTCCCGAAAGGAACTGATTAGGAGGGATGTTCCAGGAGCTATTTGATACAGGAAGCGGAATCCAGAATGCCATTTATAGAGCAAAAAAAAACCCCAAAAAACACAGAAATCTTAAATCTTAAATATTTTTACGTCTGCAAATGCCAACAGCATCATCTAACTGACAGTGAAAATAAAGGCTTTTAAGCACTCCTATAACCATGGTGTTCCTGGATTTGAGCTAAGCGGAGAGGATTTGAGCTAAGCAGAGAGGATGGGCAGATGTATTTGCATGAGCGCGGCACATTAACAGAAAAAGATTCAGTATGCTTTCCACTGCTTTCCTCTTGATTTTAACAAGAATTATACACATAGGTCCATTTAAAATCCCACTACTCATTTCTCTATGCCTTGATGCACACAGAATAAATCCAGAGATATGTGAAGCAAAATATAAAGTTTGTGAGGAGACCCAGTGGTTTTGGAAACATGGACGACGTAATACAGGCAACTCGTAAGAAAGGCTTTCAGCATCTTTTGCCAGATCCCCAACTGGTGGTAACAGTCAAAGCAAGGGAGTGAAAATGTACTTGGAGTTTTGGTTCATCAATGCCATAAAATAAATCCAAGTTAAAATGGGTGTTGCCCAACCCAATTGTCAAACATTGATGCCACAATACAAAGACAAATGTTTATTAGCTTAACTATGAAACTGTAGAAAATGCTCCTCTATTCAATTAGATAAACAAATACAGTACTGAGTATATAATAGGGTTCTTTCAAGTAAATTATGTTTCCTCACTCATGTGTAAAAGAAAAATGACTTTATATGTTTATATTCCTGTAAAATAAGAAATCATCAAGGCTCTCCTTCAGTTATATTCCAAATATATACATAAAAGCAGGTTTAAATTATGTACATTTTATGACAACATGAGCAGAGCAAAGAAGTATAGCCAGGCTGATATTCCAGCTTTTTTCTCATTATGACAAGAATAAGAGAGAAAAAAAATCTCATTCTATTCTCATTTACAGTAGCACAAATCCCCAGGAACTGCACTGACTTTGGTTGCTTTTGGATTTACAGCAGTCTGAAAGAGCTTAGAATCTGGTCACACACAAATGACGAACAGAACATCCACATTCACTCTAAATATACTTTCCTTTCTGAAGTAAACAAAACATCATGTTGTCCTGAGCAAGGACAGATTATGTGCTACTGGCTTACCTGATTGCGTAGGCAGATTTATACAGGAGCCAAGTGGGATGTCTCAGTGAAGGAAGTACTTAGTTACCTACTCCAGCAAATGCATACACATCTATGTCCAGAGAGAATGGCATTCTCTACAGGATCAGGGCATTAGGCAAAAGGCTAAATTGCATACACACAGCATTATGCTTCCAGTGATGCGAACCACCTGTTTGTGAGTCTGTTTTATTGTTTTTGCCAAAGATTGGCTCTGCATCATGACAATCCCTCAAGCAGATATATTAGCACACATGGGTAGTGTATCTTTAAAATACAAAGTAGAAAACTGCAGTGGTTAATTGTAGAGCACTAAGGTTGAAACAATATGTAGTACCTTATTGTGATGGAGGCTATTTTCTTCATACAGTCTGCTTAGTTATGAGAATCTCAGATCTAGTCTCAGAAAAAAGCAATGCAGTGAATACCTCCCTACAGATTTAAAAGCGATGATACCCCTTGCACAGCACAAACTTCAGATCCTAATGCGCCATGTCTTGTCCGTCTTGCTCAGCTGAGATGCAACATCCTATGCATATGCAGGTAGCCTAACAGACAGTGTATTTTCTTTGGTCTTGACACCTATCAATATTAAATACAATCACCTCTTCCATTCTGCAGGCTTTCTAATAGAGTGGCTACAGGCAAGGAAGAGACATTAGAGAAGGAGCATTGCTAAAGTAAAGTGAAAATAGACTGCTCCAGGAGATCGACAGAGATTAGGGTTAGATATCCCTGGGCTGTTTTACTGTGAGCATACTAATGCCCAAATCTCCAATTAAAATATTATGGAAACCTTCTATGCAGCCTTTAAGAACACAGCACAAAACAATAAATCCAGCAAGAGAATTTCACAAATAGGAAGGAGGCAGAAAGGTTGATTTTTGTGGGTTTCTTGTTGGAGATTTTTTGCTGAACTATAACCAAAGAAGTGAAAATGACAAAGTATGCAGAACATTTATTAAGAATACTTGTCAAGGCTTCAGCCAAGCCCTCAAAAATTACAAAATGTCAATGCCAACAGTTTTGAGAGTCCAATGTTAAGATGCCTAGGATTTTATTTTTCAGTTTGATTCTTATAAAGACCCAATCTCTTAAAATCCCAAACTCTAACTTTACAGCAAGCTTTCAATAACAGATGAGCTCAAATGCTGGGAGGTTACTTGCTATATCACCTCAACTCAATCAGTCTGACCCCTGTGCTGCTTCCTAACTTCAACTCTCCTATGCTGAAATCCCGATGCTCTATATCTCCAGGCCATGTTCCTCACTGCTGTAGCACTCCCAGGCTTCATTCTCCAGGCTGTCCTTCCATCACACAGGCTCTTTGATGAGAAGTTACACCTCCCTGAACTAAGTTGAGGAGAGCATACTCTATCCTTCCTTGGTGCTGTACTCCAACTCACTTCTAACCACAAGAATCTCACAAAAGCTTTTAGGCTGTTTTGTTCTGTGTTTTGATACTGAGCACAATGAAGCTCTGGATTCCTAAGTACTGCTGAAATACAAATAAATATGAAAGTAACACTGTATGCCTAATGAAGAAGAGGCAGGAAAATGGCCAGTTGTGTCTCCTTACCTTTCTATCTCATAAATCACATATACATGCATTTATATTTAAATATGTCAAAATAGAAGCCTACCTGCTCCCTACATCTGGTGGGGAAAAACAAAAAAAGCTTTTTGGTTTTTTGTTTTTTAATGTCTCAATTTACCAAACAGAAACATTTCATAAAGAGAAGTATTCCACTAAATTTCTTCAGAAAACAGGCAAGTTTCCACTGGAGCAATGCCAGGACCAGCTTCTGAGCAGCCCAGCTGGTAGTTTCCTAAGGATCAGGTTTTCCAACTCCCATAACTTCAGCAAATCTTACTAGGCAAACTGCCTACAGATTAAGAACCCTTGGACTTACAATGCCTGCAGTCCAGGGTAGTCTACAAGGCATAGCACAGTGTCATGGTGATTGGAGAGCTCAGAGATACCAGGGGCATGGCTACAGCCATGGCTAACATTCCAGTATCCAACAACTCTGGCTCCAGCCCTTTTTACAGACAATTCCAAACTACTGGAACATCAAGGTTCCCTGAGAAATCAAAATACCTTTCTCCTTCCACCTCTATTACACATATATGGGGCAAACAAAAGCAGATCCTACTTATTCCTTTACTCTCCTTCAGCCATCCTATTACTGTATGTTGGCCTTGTTTGTTCCTCTGTATGAACAGGTTTCCAGCTCTTTTGGGAAAGACACCATTTCTCTACCTGTATTTGAACAGTTTCTATCATAATGAGACCCAGATTGCAGCTGTACATGGCACTGTAACACAAACAACAAGGTGCTATCATTTTCTTTTTTCCCTCATTAGAGAGGAGCTTATTGAAAAATCAAAGTCTTCCCTCTAATCTTTTTTACTCTGTTAGCTGTAGGCAACATTTGTTGGATAGCAATTAAAATAATTTAAAAGATCTAAATTTTGCATGCATATTGTTTCTTATTTTTTTCAGACTACGTGTTTGCTCTTCCCTCAGCTGAAAAGCTAGAAATGAGGATTTACTTCCCATGTTATCACCTTCCTCTTTCTACATTATACCATATTGCAACATGTCATATTATATTGAGTATCTTATGAACTGTCTAATTGACATATTACATATTTACATTGAAGAGTTTTTTTCTCTGCTATTTTTAGACATTGATTTGATGACATGACATCCATATTTGCAATTAATATACTTAAATTATTTTTCTTGCTGTATTTAGTTGAAGGATTTTAATGATGATATGCACTGAAAAAAGAGCTTTGTATCAACTCTTCATTTCACAAGGTAGATAGATAGATAGATAGATAGATAGATAGATAGATAGATAGATAGATAAATTTTAGCTCTTCTGTGAAATCACACTATTGTACTAGACACAAGTAAGATTTCCGTTACAGCCATGAGACTGTACGTGACTTTGCAAAGTAAAGACCAAGATAGTTGCTTCTCATTAAAAAAGATTTTGGTTGTCTGAAAACAAGGAGGAGCTAAGGAAAACATCTAAGGGAAACAAACTGAAATATTCTTCTAACTCGTTGTGGTGTACATCAGCAATACCATGTACCATACCTGTCTTGCTCGTGTTGTCAGTCCTTACGAACTAAATCCTGCAAACCCATACATGAATAATTACTTTGAGTTCTTTGGACTGAGGCTATTCATATGATTAAAGCAACTCTGAACCAACTGACGGTGAATAATGCTGTTGGAACATCATAATGTTATGCACTGCAGTGCAAGACCTCTAATTTCATAGTTTGTAATAGAAATGTAAATTATCTAAAAAGAAAAGAAATCTCTCATAAAAGTTACTACTAAAATAAAACCAAATTTCTCTAGGGCTCTATTTACAATGCCAGAAGAACTGCATAAGCACGATTCCTGACTTTCATGAGTGTAACCAGGGTGGTTATGCCCCAGAACTGAATAATAATTAAAAGCTACATATTGGCAGCTTCAGGCTTGCTTTTCTGCAGAAGCCTAAGGGGTAAACTTTAGAAGGCAAACTTCACAACAGCCACTTCATTACAGAAGGAATCCCAGAGAAGCACTCAAAACTAACGTCTCTGTGACAATGCAAGGATGGCCCACATAAAGAGGATGAGATTTCATGCTGCCAGCCATAAGGATTTCCAACAGAAGATTACAGAAGATACCGGATTTTGGTCATTTTCACCTATCCTTCTCAATAAGCAAAGGTGCCCAGCCTTCCTGACACCCTTAACAAAAAATGCATGTGGTCTGGAGAGCTGAGGAGGAGAAGGATGTTCTGGGAGCAGTTTCCAGGCAGAAGACAATGGCTCTGCTGGTGTCCCAGCCATTTGCTGCTGGACAGGGCTGAACTGGGAATGCAGCCGGACCCTGGGTCAGCCAAAGCCTGTTGGCTTCAGCAGCCTCTTTAGAACTGCTTTCCCTTAGTGCTGGGGATTCAGGTTATCTCTCACCTCAACACCAAAGCCTGTCTACCAAATATGTGTCACTGCCTTGGCACAGGTCCTGTGTTTAACGAACCATAGGTTTACCATCGTTTACATTTCCTGGCTTTTTTTTTCTGCAACCATAAGGGTTAGAAAGCATTTTTTAAGAATGAAAACTGAGAATTGCAAGTCAGCATGCTTCTAGTTGCTCTCATGCAGTATCTTAGTAACTACAGTACTCATAAGTATAAAAAAAATACAAGAAAGTAATGACACTTTGCAGTATATTAAAGAGCCCTCTGAAGATGAGAAAGGATGAGGATTTGGTGGGTTTTGTTCATGAGCAATGGAATGTCAAAGAGCAAAGCAAGCCTGGTAAGGATTGCTGGCTATATTTAAAAGCACATACAGACACACACACACATAAAAAATCATTATGGAAAAAGTGCTGCTTAACTGTGAATGAATGAGCCCCGCAGCTCAGGCACTTTGCTAAGCTCCAGCAGGAAGAGGGAAGTATCACAAGGGACATTCCTAGGTGCCCACCCACAGTAAACAGCGGGGCTACTGCCTGAAGAGATGGGCTAGGGCAGACAGCAAAGGGCTGTCCCGGCTCCCTGCATACACATATGCATGCACGCAGGTGGAGGTGAGGGAGTGTGCTTGGTTCCGGGAGCCACCATGAGCAGGAGAAGGGCAGTAGCACCAAGCTTGCACAGGAAACATTCCCCTTTGCGTCCCAAAGCAAACAGCAATAAAACAAACTGCTAATGAGGATGCAACCTGACCCTCTACAGAATACATGCCCAAGGACTGTGTCTTTAAGGGGAAGGGAAGGAAGGACTCTGTTGGCAGAAACTGCAAGCTCAAGGGGATTTTTTTTTTTTTTTAAACAGCAACTGAAAGATTGATTGGGTATTTTGCTGGTAATAAAAGTTACTCACAAAGTAACAGAGAGCAAATCCTTCTTTGAAGGAAAGAGAATTCTGTTAAACAGAGAACCCTACCCTGCAGAAAGAATTCCTTTTTAACACTAATGTTAACATTTCATTTTTATAAGAAATCCCAACGAATCTTCCCTTAAGACTCTTCAAATCCAGACAAGACACTTCCATTCTGCCTGTTGACCTACTCTGCTGATCCTTCTTTCCAGGAAAGAAACAAACTCTTACTCATGTTTTTTTTGCTTTTCTTTATTAGGCTGTTTGTCACAGTTACACAAACCATGCTCAGACCCGTCAGAGACTGTGCCAGCACAACATCTAGATTTCAGTAGTTTACAATAGGAGACCAGCAGCTCCAGAAAACTAAAGAACCCATGAGGGAACCAGACATAACAACATTCACAACCTTCTCTCTCTTATTTTAAAAGGCAAGAAAACAACATATAATACAGAAGCCTCTTCTAAAGAAGATAAAGGAACGTATTTAACATAGTGAAAGACAACCTGTCATTCTAACACTTTCCTGGTTTTTGGGAGTCAAAGTAACAGTAACACTTAGCAAGGAAGATATGACGGCACAAGGTAGTTGGTTTGTGGGAATATATCATTGAAAGCTTCTTTCAGTTAGGAGCATAAACCTGGATTGTGCGCTGCAAAGAAATTATGATAGCCAAGAGTAATCCAGGATGTAAGAAGTTTGGGAATTGATGATCTAGGGACAGTATCGTAGAAATGTAAATAATTTCTGGAGTACTAATAATTAAAAATAAAAGATTTTGCAAGCAGTTAAACATGGGCTTAAACTTAAGTATCAGAACCATCTCACTGAATATAACAGACATGAACACAGTCCTTGAACACTTCGGAATTATGAATGTAAATTTTCAACTGCTTCTGGAGGAACGTCACCACTAGTACTTTTGCTTTTAAAAGGAGTAGGTGCACAGGGATGTCAAATAACACACAACAGAGTAGCTCAGAGATCTGCAAGCTGATTGTTATCTGAGGTTATAAATCCATACGGGACAGTGCTCTGTGTGAGCAAACAACCCTGGTCTCTCAATGTCCTCTGGAATCAAGTTACTCCAGCAAAAGTGGTGAGCACAAGGTGGGCACGTGCCCTGGTGGGACTTTATGTGTGAACAAAGCTCTCCCAACCCTTGAGCCAAGCTGCTTAGTAGTGTCTTGGCATTGTATCCTCTCATACTTCTTGCTGTGAAGCCAGTGCATTTGGGCCAGGTCAGTGTCGCTGCACTAGTCAGTGGAGGCAAGCCACAATAGTGCAAGGAAACAGGAAAGAAGTGCATCTCATCCATCCAAATATAAATTGTTCCCCTTTATTATTGTCCTTTGGAATTGGGCATTTCCTTCTCAGGATTGTTCCTGGGCTGACAAAGGCAAAGCCACTTGCTGCATGGGGCATCTAGGCCTTAATGAAGAATAATACTGAAAATCAGGTCCAGCTACTCAACACTAGTCCCGCTACGCAGGGCATATTTTTCCTATTTATTTTCTTGCTCAGATTTCAGCTGTAAAATGATAACACTAAGGCAGCTCCCGAGTCAGCTTGTTAAACCCTTAGCTCAGCAAGCATACTTACAAAGAACATTTTCCAAGAGAAGTCTACAACTTTCAACTGCAAGTGTAATGCTAGAGCACCCTGAATGTGTTTCCCTGTGACATTGAACTCGACTGCTTCAGGTACATTAGCGAGATCAGGTCTGTGACACATCACAACCCCAAAGCTTCCCAACTAATACTAAGAATGGAATAAGCAATCCATTATATGCTATGACATGTTCCCCAAAACACACACACACTCAAAACCTTAAAGTGGTGTCAGAATGTTTATTGAAAAGGGCAATCTAACTGGCTGAACCAACCTGGGTAGCCGGTAACTTTTAACATAAGCAAACAGAGATACTGTAAACTTGCTGTGCATGGAAACTGTGTTTATACTTGAATTGGACTTGGAAGACTGGAATAATTTAATAGAAAAATATAGCTTAAGTTCCCAGGTGCTCTGAATGACCTCAAGATCATTCTGAAAGAAACCCAGAATAGGAGGACATAGCCAATGATGCAAATAGAGTTATATAAACATTTTCAAAGTCAGCTAGTAAAATACATTGTTGCCTTTTTGTTACAACAGCTTTGCAAATAATACTTTTAAAAACACACTTTTCAGCCCCACCAAACACCTGTCGCTTGCATTACCAAAACTGATGCTAAGAATTTTGCAGTGTAAATGCTGTCTCATTTACTTCTTAGTGAGTTTTGTAATTGCTGGAGCTGGTTTTTTTTAGCCATATTGCTAAGATGCTTCCTACCACATAACATATGTGGTATTTTCTTTGTGATGCAGGGGAAATAGATTGAAAGAGAAAAAAAGAAACAAACACAAGAAATTTAGATTATTCTGTGTGGTCAATATATTGACAAAATAATTTGATTTATATAGCAACTAAAATAGCTGTGCACTGGAACATCTGCATGGCAAGTGAACACAATTAAGACACCACAAATTGTGAGCTCTGCTGCTAATGAATCTAGAAAATTGTTATCAAGAGTATTAAAACTCCCAAGGGGAATCTAACCTAATGTTGTATAATGATGATCAAATTCCCATGAAAATCAGGAAATTACTAAATTTAATAGCGTTTTATTGAAAAAAAAAAAGGGGGAGGGGGGGAAGAGAGGGAAAGGATAATTATTTTGTAACTTTGTTGCTGAAAACAGCCAGAGGAGTCTAATGAAGCTGCATTTACACCTCTGCCATGGGCTGGGTATGTGGCCACCACTGAAATTGACCCTGCTAGGTAAAGTTTGAGAAGCACCAAATCATAGAACCATTACTATGAAGACTTCATTATTTTCATGGAATACCACAGTATAAAATAAGGCCACATTGCAGGTTATCAGCTGGTCTTTATTTGTACCTGCATTTTCTACACCATTCAGAGAACTCCTATTTTGAAATGAAAACACAATGCAAGTAGACATGACATTGTGCTTTTCATAGCATCACAGAATGGTGTGGGCTGGAAGGGACCTTATAAAGACGCTAGTTCCAGCAACCCTGCCACAGACATGAACATCGTCAACTCATCAGGCTGTCAAATCCCTGTCCAACCTGGCCTTGAACACTTCCAGTGATGGGCTATCCACAACTTTCCTAAGCAATCAGCTCCAGCGTCCCAGCACAGTCATCCTGCAAAACACGACACATGGCCAGGATCGCAGCAAAGGTCAGGACACAGCTTACATCAAGCCTTCAGGCTCGCAAGGAGGGGACCTGTTTTCTGTTTAAGGAAGTAACACATACATTTTGGGGAAATGTGTGCAAATGACTGACCCCCAGAGAACCTCTGCCAACTTCTGAGAAAACAGCATCACAAATAGGTGGTTTTAAGGAGTAAATGCGACAAGGCTCCTGCGTGCTGCTGCCCGCGTCCGTTTTAGGAATGAAACCTAGCATTCGGCTCTTAGAGGGAAGCGAGCAGCAGGTCGCCGCAGCCGCTTCGCGGGTCGGCCTGCACGGAGGGAAGGAGCTGCCGGGCTCCGTACCTCGCCGGGAGCCCGGCCCTGCACGCCGTCCTCGGCCCGGCCGCCAGCGGCTGCGCGCGCCTCTCTCTTTTCCTCCTCCTCCTGGCGACCGCTGCCCCGGCAGGGATGGAGGCCATCGAGGATCTGGCGCTCAAACCCTGCACTTCCTCCATCTACCTGCGGCCTTACCGCCTCTGTTACCGGCAGGTGAGTGGCGCCTGCAGCTCGCCCCTTGGCGCCCGCCCAGCCCCTTCCCCCACGGCCGAGCCAGGTCCTCCCGTGCGTTTCGCCCGCCCCTTCCTTCCGCCACGGCCGGGCGAAGGAGCCTCTGCTGGCTCGTTGCGGTGCGGAGGGGCTGGAGACCGAAGGAGACGGGCTGGGTGGCCTGCGGGCCCCTCTGCTCTTCTGTCATCTCCCCCCGCCTCCGCCATTTTGGGAGAGGACGGTGGGGCTTCGGCCTCATGGCGCCCTGCCGCCCGGCCGCCCCGCCCGGAACCGCTCTTCCGCTGGCTGCGCTGCCGCTGCCCTCCCACCGTAGCCTTCCCCGGGTAGCGAGGCGGGCGGGGTTCTAAGCGCCCTGCGGACGTAGCCCGGAAGACCGTGGGGTCACTGCTGTAGGGCCACTGCCGTGGGATCTGCCACCCGCTCCAGCCTCTCCGCGGGCCTGCCTTGACACCCGGTGCTTGCAACCTCAGCGGGGTCAGAGGCTGTCGTCCTAACCCCGTTCTGGTTTTTCACCTTTGAGTGGGCGCCTCTTGATTTGGGCCTTGCTTTGGTGCTAGTAGTATTCAGATCGAGCCCATTGGTGGCTAGCCCTGACTGCAGCATGTTGCTACATTGAGAAATTATGTCTGGTCAGCATTTTTACATCAATGTGAGTCACCTTTCACAGGATCCCTGAGAGCTGGCACCTCTGTCAGTGGCAGGCAAGGTAAGAAAGGGAAGTCACTTCCTGCAATAAAGGGTTCCTTGAGCGTTTTGTGTGAGAGAGCTGGTTGCTTCTGTAGCTGATCATGCAGCAATGGCCGATCCAGGCTGAGCTCTTACCCAGGTAGAGGCATGGAAGTGAAAATGCAGCAGAATTTGGACAGCCCTAGAAATGCATGCTGCAGACCACATCTCCTCTTTGTGTTGCTCCTGAACACATCAGTTGAAAATGGAGAAAATAATGTATATAGAAGAGCTGTGTTCAAGTCCAGCAATGAGATAAGGAAAAGCAAGGGTTCAAGTAGCTTGCATCAAAATAGATAAACCCATCTTTTCACCTTTTTAAAAAATACGTTTTGTATATAATTTCCCTAAAGAAAGCTCACGTCTCATTGGTTGGGGTAAGTAAAACGTTTGTGAACAGGTGAAGGCTTTCCACTGAAGTAATGATTTCTTTTTAGGGATTAGAAAACCTGAAGAACATTCTTTCATGTTCTGAATTTTTCTGGGTTAGTTACTTCTTAATTTTATTTTAATTTCTGAATCATGCACTATTTACATGAAAAGTGAGATTTCATTAAAATGTACAAAACAGTATTACAAAATTACATTTAATTGAATAAAAGTGCCTTCAGTGAGATGAGCATGGTGAAGAAGAAACGAGGATGTGTTTGGTTGCGTGCTATGATTTGACAGAGACCAGTATTGCCACCAAAAGATACAGACTTGTCTTTTCTTGCTACTTCCTCTCCTTGCACAAGTGTTCGTTCAGCAGATGAGGGATGTGGTCCAGATCAAACCTAATTGGACAAAAAAAAAAGTTAGTTTTAAGCTAAACAGAATCTTCTGATTTAATTCAAATGCTTATGCTGGCAAAGGGAAGGTGGTAATGTGGTCGTTAGGGATGAGTGTTTAGGGGCTGGCTGAGGGCAGAGACTGTTTCTCTTGGCTGCAGCATTGTCTTAAAATGAACATGGAAATGTAGTTTATATGGCATTTGTGCAGGAGCTGGCTTGCGTCCAGCCTACTGGGAGCATAAACTCAACAAATGCACAACTTCCTGCGCCTGACCTCAGAGACAAGTCCTACATTTATTAAAAACATATTTTGTATTAAAAAACTGACTTACTAGCCAGAGGAAATGCTAAGTATTTTCAGTCATTTGACTAATTGTTTCAAAGGCATTTAGGCCTGCTGAAAACCCTGTTAAATAACTAAACAGTTTAGCTTTTAAAATCTAAATGAGCTAGGTGCCTGATCTGCTTAAGAATTTCTGAAAATTCCACCACTCATCTAAGACTGAAAATTATTTACAAAATCTAGCCCTTGATCTTAATGGTTTTATTCTGAGTAGGTCTTCCCCCGTCCAACTTTTTATTCACTAGCTGAAAAAAAGGAAAGAAACTTTTTTTCTGCTCAGTTCCTAATTGCTGCTGTATCTGACAGTAACATTAGTTTCCCCTTTCCATGGATTCCCTGCACCTGCTTGCTGAGCTTAACCTAGATCTCATAAAAAAGTATTTCTGAATAAGAGGAAAACTTAAATACTGGCATTTGTTGCACTATGAAAACTGAAACTAGTTTGGATGCAATATGTGGCATCATGATGTAAGTAGAAGGCTTGGGTGATCTTACAGGTACATTTTGTGAAGCTGTAACATGTCCCCTGTAGTTCATTGTAATCGGAAGAAGATTCACTGATGTGTATTCTTGTGTTCATATAATATTGATGAAGGATAATTTGGGCCTTGAAGATTAAGATTTTGAAATCCATTTTCAAACAGATATGTTCCTAAAATAGACATTGATACTTCAACATAAATTCTTTGCCCAAGAACATATATAAAATGGGAGTTATTTATTTTATGATTTTATTTTTTATAACTACTGCTTTTCTGTGCAAACAGGAAATTGAAAGGGTTTTTACATATGTGTGATTTTAAGATTATTTCTAAGCATTCATGAACATTTATATCACAGCATTGATTCCTAGGCATTTCATCTAAAAATCATGCTGCTTCTGTGGATGTAATTTGGATCCCATCACTGTAGCTAAAACAGTTCAGTCTGTATAACTGGAACATAAATTTAGATACAGGTGATTAATATCACAGTTTACCCTGCTAGTGTGATTTTATCCATTCAACCTGCACCCCACTGAGTTCTGAACACTGTAGTTCTAGTAGGTTTATAGACCACCAGAAATCTGCAAGACATCAGAAAGGGATCCATTTGGGAGCAGGAGAAGAGTGGATAAATCTAAACAAACTACTGTTTTAGGCCTACACAGGTTATGCACCTGAAGAAAATTGTGGTCGCACCTGATCAAGGGTGGAGTTAGAGACTCAGAAGGTCATCTGCTTGTTCTCAGAAGCACTTAATGCATTCAGAATTGCAGACCCAAAGATTGGATTAGTGTTTTGATCAGCTTGAGTATGTGGATGTTCAGACACATATGGGAACAGAGTTGTATGTATTTCAAGTCACATGAAGTGGTTACTATCATGTTAGAGAAAACTTCTGAATGTTTTCCTTCTAGGTTAGTGCTGGAGTCCTGAGTTCCCCTGTGTTGTAAGAGCTTGAGGCATCCTTTGGATTGAACCTGTTACATTGGTTACATATAGAAATACTCTTCCAAAAGAGCACAAGACCAATTAAGTTTCTGGTTATTTTCCTGTCATAAGGGTTGTTTTAAGTTATAGCAGTTCCTGATGGTACAGCAATTTATGCTGATGGCGGATCTGTTCTCCTGATAGAGGGTTGTGAGATCTTTGATTATCCTCTTTCTCTGCCCACTCATACTTTAAGTGAAATTGATGAGCTCTGAATATTTCCTATCGAGCATAAAAGTAGGTGTACACCTTCTGAAGGAATTTTAGGTTTTGAACAATGCAGACTGAGGCAACATGTAGCTTGGTTTTAGGCATCCAAGCTGTGGCAAATAGCCTGGCTTGCCAGACAAATCACTGTACCAATCACTTTTTAAAATTATTTGTTCCCTCTTTCTGTATTGCAAAGGTAGAAATAAAAGTGCAGTAAAGGAGTCATGGAATTCAGCAAACTGTAGGAATATTTGGTTAGGGTCAATGTGGAGGGGTAAGGTACAATTTTAAACAGTGTTCTTCAAAATAGGCATCTAACAGGTCCTCAAAGTGGCCCTCACTTACTACTTACGATTTTCAGCTATTGGCCCTTTCCTCCAGGTGGGGCCCTCAGTCAAGTGAGCCATGTTGTTTCAAGTGAGGTGGCCTGAGGGTGGGAGATGGATGAGGTATCTCAGTTGGCCTGATAAGTATCCTCTTCATTTTGTTGGTAGAAACCTGTTTACATATTTTTGTTCTGCTTGGTATTGAAAGAAGATAATTAATTTTTCTCACATATAGGATAGCATGTGGCTGGTTTTAATGTGTACTTGCCCCCAAAGTGCAAATTGGTTTGTTATCTAAAGTGGGTTTGTTTTTGTTTTTTTAAAACATATATTGTGTCCTGAAGAATTGGCTTCTTTACCAGGAGCACCATGGTAAATCTCTTTTCACTTTTTCCCACTGAAGATTTTCTGCTTTTCATAAATAATTTATTCAAGAGACCAGAGGGATGGCTAATGAGAGATTAACTCAATGCCCAAGGGCTAGGGCATTTCCCTGGGATGTGGTAGAGTCAGGCTGCAAGATCTTGCTTCAATTAATGCTGCTTCCCACATCACAGGAGAGTGTGCTCGCTGCTGGGAAGCACATTGGTGTGTAAATCTTCACCTCTTTTGTATGTGTTATCCAGGCACTGGCCTATATATTAGACCAAAAAAAAAATCAAGTTTAATAATTCTGCTGAGTCTGTCACGAAGTAGCCTCTGAGAAGTAACAGTTGAGAAGAATTGTTAGGATTTGGGGCAGCATTAAGTATCCAAATGGGAACTTGTATTCAATGTAGTCTTCTTAATCAGCGCCCGAGCAGGGGTGTCAATGGTTCTGTCTATTGGATTTGGACCCTAACAGAGGGCTTAAACAGAGAGACTTCTGGTCAATCTTGCAATAATTTGAGAAGTTACTGAATGCAATTATTTGTCCCCATGCTAGCAGTTATTACCCTCTGAGAATCAGCAGAAAGTAGTTTTGCTCCAGCTTTTACTCTGCTGTTACAGTTCCGACCTCCAGCAGACCTTTAAGCTAAATTGCTGAGCTTTGCACAGAACTAAGTGAATTGTATTTGCATATTCTTTTTGGTGACCTCTGTGCTGGGGACAGTATCCTTCAAGGGGAGGCAAAGCATCAGCTCATAGGGGGAAGCATCTAGCTGGGGGAATAATATCTTGCGCTGTTACAAAAACTTTTGGCCCCAGCTCACGTATGTGAGCCTTTGTGGATCTAGCTCAGGCTTCCGTAGCTTTGTGTTTGAAGGCTGTTCTGGCAAGAGAGTTCTTGCCGCTGTTTCCTTGCATTATATAGACATATATGCGCAGTCTGCCCAGGAACTTTTAGAAGTTTGCTACTAGACTAGTATTAACCATCAGTAATTTTCCCAGTATGCATGTGAGTGAGTTTGTATTTTGAATCGCCTGTGGGATGGTGAATGGGCAACTCTTTCAATGATGTGGGATAAACCTCAAAAACTCCACATGTATCGACTGAACTGTACATTCAGTAGTGGCAAATTGGAACTATTTGCTCTTTGTAAGCTTCACATTCCTTCTGTACTTCAGAGTAGTCCAGTGCCTGAGCATTGCATTTCCACTATTGATTTAATGTTTAAAGTCATTCACTTTGACGATGAATATGAAAAATGCACCCTTCAGTTTAATTTTAATACATGATATTTTCATTTGGTGTTAAGGGAATTCAGTTATAATCTCTTTGAGTTTTACAGTCATATTGAAGTAATTCTCAAGTCTGTAGATTTTAACACAACATGCACTTTAAAATGGGTAGAAAATGTACTTTAGGAATAATGTGCAATTCATCAGTGAAGAAGGAATTTCTGTTTTTAACCTTAGATTGGCTTCTGCTTTCTTTTGTGACCATAAGCAATCACTCTGTTTCTGTGCCTTACAATTTAACTGTCTTGGAGATGCCATGAAGTTTAAAATATGTATACATGCAGAAAAAAGTGAGGCCTCTATCATTAGTATCTTGAAATCTTCGAAGATGAAAAAAGGAAAGCAGTGCAGTGTTACAATAATATTAGCCATCTGATTTTACGTTCAGATTATTATTTTTTTTTTTTTTTTATTTATATGGAAATAGCAACATGAATGTGCCCAGCTGCCTGAAACATTCTCTGGAACTTCCGTCTGCTTTTTTCTAAACATAAAACAGTCTTTTCTATTTTGACAATTAAAAATGATGTTGTTGAGGGAGTAAACAGATTTTTAAGTTACCTGTTCAAACAAGTGAGTCTTCTGTTGAATCTTCAAAAGCTCTAGTAGTAAGAAATATGCTACTGAGTAATACATTTATTTGTAGTTCATTTTTTCAAAGCAGTGCAGTAAAAGGAGATGCCATTTTTGCTGCAGAATTTGTCTCATTTTCTTCAGCTTGTGAAGTCTATTATGTCAGTATGTAGTATTAATCTTAAACGCAAACATAACTGCTTCTAGCTCAGGAAATCCCTGAGCTGCAAATTGCAGGAGGCTGAGAGTGTTTTAACAGTATATTCTTCCTTAGGCACTTTGGTTTCTGCCAGAGGTAGAATTCTGGATGAGACAGATTTTTGATCTGACTGATCTGATGGCTGCTGTGTTAACTGGGAATTATGGTTGAAGTGCAGTATAATTCTTTTATATGGGTGAAAGGAAAGTGAAACATTAGGGAATTAAATACCAAGGGAGCATAATTTGCTTTGGGAGAAACAGTGCTCTTTGCAATTAGAGCACAGGTTTAAAAGAAAAAATTAAGGAATCTAGGCATATCCGCTTCTGCTTTGCCATATAACTTGAATTCAACTCTGGAAATTTGTGCAAGTTATTTTTGTATGGGACTTTTATGAATTACTAAAGGGGGAAATGAGATGAATTAGTTAATAAGAGTAGTAGTGGAAAACAACACTAATACTTGGTGGGTTTTTTTCAACAAATATTATGTTGTATTAGCCTTAATTTCTTTATCCAACATGCTTGGACTAGAGAATGTAGGGTTTTTTGAAGTAAATATGTGAAAAGTAGTTGGCTGTGACAAAACATGGTATTTTTAGGTCAGTCATATTATGATTTAACAAATTTATGAAAGCAAATGTTACTTACTGGAAAGCATAAGGCTTTGTCAAGCACCTTTTTTAACTTCCTTGCACAGGGCTGAAAATGTATCTACAGTTGCATAAATGAACATTAAAATCTCATTTAATGTCATCTGTAGCTAGATTACTTGGGTTGCTGTGCAATAGCTATGAAATTAAGATTATTAGGAGGTGGTATGTAAATTGTAGTTAGTTTAAACCAGTATTTTTCAAGTTCTGATATGTGGCTCATAGAGGGCCGTTAGACTACTTGTGGGTCATCCATGTGAGTCAGCTAAGAAGAGCAGGTCAGTTATCAGCAGATTTTAATGTACTGCCAAGGTCTGCAGCTTCACTGGAAGATGTCTCCACGTCCGCAGGTGAAGAGGTTGAAAACCGTTGGCTTGACAATACCATTCCAGTCGCTTCATCTGCAAGGACTTGTCTGCACAGGACTTTCCCGATTAACTCAACGTCTCATTCTACAACAAAGAGTCTGGTTCTGTTTATGTTAAACCATTTTCAAAGTATGATTGCACTTTGAATTCATACCCTGCCTTAATCCATGTTAACTTTCCAGTGCATGCCCTAAGGGAGCAGTAAACTAAACTGAATGACTGTGTCCACACAGGGGTTTAATGGGGTTTTAACTAGCAGAATTCAAGTTCATCAAGGCACTTACTTCGGCTTCATTTTATTAATGTCCTGGTATAGACAAGCCCTAAGAACAGAATTGGTTTAGCTTAAAGTGAATGAGCCATGTTATAAAATCCATCACTGAGATTTTATAGTATTTTATAGTATTTTGTGTGTGTTTGTGAAATACAACTACTGCATGGTATAAAGTGGGCATTTTTTTACTTGTTTGGTACCATCTCTTGTAGATCTGAGACATAAAATCGTGTTCATGTTCTTCAACAGCTAAGTGCTGTATTTGTTTTCCAGCTTGGATCAAAATGCATACATTTGCTTAAATAGCAGAAACTTAATTTTCTCAGTACAAAAATATCTGTCATCTGAATTGTTTCAGCAGTGACACTGTGTATTTTGTATGTTTTAAAGCAGATGAACACTGTAACATTTTAAGTGTTTATAGCAAATCTGAATATTACAGAAATTAGACATTTTCTATAAATGGGAATATTCTTTAAAATGTTCTATAGGGGATGAAACTTATGGGATATATATATATGGGATATACTTTATTATATTCCTGAAAATATAAGTGTGTTTTAAATAATGATTTTACCTCAAGTGCTGCCATATTTAAAACGCATTTGTATTTTCAACTGTAACTCGTAAAAGGTCAGCTCCTGTGCTTTGAAAACTCTGCACAAGTTGATGCCACATTAATAAGCATGTTTTAAACAGCAGGCAGAGAAAGTTCTCTGCCCCTCTGACTTGCATTCGGATTAATTATTCTTCATAATTTTTAACTAGAACAAGTTAAAGAACTTAGCTTTTCGGTACTGTTCTTCAGACATTAATCAAAATCTTGTTAATATAGTAATGCTAAAGTTTATTGAAGTTTAAACAAAGTAAGGCTCAGTTTTTCTTACTAGTCAGCTTATGTCACACTAAAGCCCTGATCACTGATCAAAACAGCATTAATTATTTGTTTCACATTGCGGTTGCTGTGTCAAAATCCTTTAAATACCTCTTGGAGCTGAGAGGGAATCTTATGGCCTGTGACAGAGCAGCTGGTCTGGACATGGGCTGGTGCCCCAGTTGACAGGTTGTTGGATTAGAAAGAATATCAAAGGCAGTAAGTAAGATTAGGGATAAGTGAACATCTGACAGCAGTTTGCAGAAGGGCAGAACAGATGATAAACAATGGGAGCGGGGTGCGTAGGGGGAGTAAGAGGTGAGAAGGCCATGGGAAAAGTGTGGCAGCAATCGCTAAAGCTCCAGGTTGCTGAGCCTCATGAATAGAACAGGAAATGGGATTTGCTGAGACAGATGTGCTGAGCGGTGATGAATACATTATAGGGAAATGAGGCTAAACTCCTAAAGGTGAGAGATGTTCTTTCTCTGAAAACAGAAAATCTGGGAAAAGTTTACCTTTCTGGAGAAGTAAGCATTAATACTTGAAAACTAATCTAGGAAGAAGTAGCGCTAATGGTAATTTTGGTTAAAATGATTATTCCATGGTAGCATTCATGATGAACTCCAGGTCATATACTTCAAGCACAACAATCTTACAGTGCCATTACATACATAGTATTGCAAGTATTTATTTTAATCCTAACATCAGACAAATGGTTGAAGAGTTTGAATAACGGAACAGGCTGAATGGAGTCTGTGACTGGATAATGCTTAGATGTATATTCTGTATCTGGCCTATATTATGTAACATAGCACTTATATTATGTGTATTTGATCTGAGAGTTGTGCTGAGTGATCTTGTGAGGTCCTTTCAGCCTTACATTTTTTCAGTCCTGTAAAGTGATTGTATCCTTGTAGAAAATTATACACAAGTGTCCCTGTTCCTCAGGATATTGTTTCTGTACTTCTCGAAACTTCTTTAGTTTATATTATTGATGGATCTTCTTTATCCAGTATTTGGGATATAATTATCTCAAAGCCAACAGAAACTTTTTGTGTTTACTGATAGGATTATAAGTCAGTTCACTGACTTAGAATTTACGTGTGCCTTTTTTAATTTTTAAAGAAAATATCATTAAAAAACCTCAGATCTCACATTAACATTTTAAGTGTATTACTTTAGCAGAAGGGAGTGCTGCAGAAAGTTAATGTTGTTCTGAGAAAGTACTGATACATTATCAGACATTTCGAAGTTTATTCCACAGTATATTCTCTCAGTTTGTTTTACAAATACAAGCTTGCTAAAATAAAGTAGAAGCACATGCTGAGAGTCACCAATTGGAGAACATAAAGCTTAACAGTGTAAGGACAAGGGGTGACTTGGCTGTAATGGACATGCCCACCATCTGTCTTTTTCTGACCTCAGATTTCTCATATGTGCTCCCCCTGTCTTCAAGATAAGGAGGCAATGTGTCTGGTCTCCTTTAGTCCATGTTTGCTCCTAGCCATGTCTACTGAGGTTGTAAGTAGAATCTGGGGTGAGTAGCTATGTCCTGCTTCATGGAAGTAGCTGTTCCTATTGCAGAAATTACGTGTGGTGTTTTGACCACAGTGGCATCATTTGAATGTAGCAATTAAAGAATCTGTAGAGCTCTGGAGTTCCAGAAGTTCCCCAGAATTAGTGATCAACAAAGATTATCCTTCAAGTGGCCATAGTAATAAAGAAATAAAATGGTGGTGAGCACAGAAAGACAGAGATGAAAAAGTATGCTTTAGTGATTCTATCCTAATAGTTCTGTTTTCCATAAAACTTTGCTTGTAGTTTCATGCAAATGTAGAAATCAAAGAACTTACTATTTGCTGCAGGCAGTTCCCATTTTTAAAGAGTAGTTGAAGATGATTTGCAGTTTGCTTGCATGGTTCTTTGTATTCCAAAAATTAAACTATTACTGGGTCACTGTCATTATGAAGGTTTCAGAAATACTGCAGTAAAACATTGAACTGTATATGAATCACTAATCAGTTAATCACTAATTAATTCTATTAATTGAATGCCAGTTGTATATAACTTTTAAGTAATGGGTATATTTGTCTTTGCCAGTGCTTTCTTTAGAACAGCTAACAGTTTAGATGTTCCAAAGTTTCTTCTTGAATCCTACTGTGTATTATTTTTTCCCAACAGGAAAAGGATGAGGACATGACCACCATTATGGGAATCAGATTTTGGTTGAGTCTATCAAAATTGAGAGGTAAAAGTGAAATTAAGAAAATAGCAGAACCTGGAGCTAGTTGTTCCAGGAGCAGTCTCTTTGAACTGATCTTTTTGGGGAGGTTGTGAGGAGAGGATGAAAAGCCCTGAGGATCTTTGTGAAGAGGGTCTGTGAGAAAGTTTTAGGATTAAAATCTAAAGATTGTTACTGAGCCTTGGCTTCTGTTAGCCCCCTGCTGCTGTTCTTCATCAAATTGTTATAATGGCTTTCAAAACAAGTGAGTGGAAAATGGTTTCTCTGGAACTTTAAGGAGTCTGAACTGAAAATTGTCACTGCTTTATAAGTAAAACACATCAAAGATTGATGGAAGAATTGCTTGTTAAACACATTGTAGATTTTAATTAAAAAAAGGGGAGATACCATAAAAGAGACATCAGATCATCCTAACTACCTAAAGGTGAAAGCTTAATAGCTTGTCATCTGCTCAGGAGCCTGTGTTAAGTATCTCTTTCATAGCTTTCGTGACCCCTTGTGTGTGTGCAAGATTTTTTTTTTGCCCCCAAGAGTTTTATTTTTTTCCTACGTATGGAGGGAAAAGTACACAAGCATAAAAATGGTGGTGGTGGTTACTGTGCTTTTTCATTTTCTTTCCCTGTATTTAGGGATGCTGCCTTCCGGTATTTTTAATTACCTAGTGCGTTAAATTCTTACCTGTTTCTGAAGTTGTTCTTTTTCTTTGTTTTGTGGTGTATAAAATTTATTCCGTGTGTTCAGTGTGTGCAAAATGCATTTGTGTATCATCTAGTAATTGTGTTTCTTCTGGAACCTGGTCCTCTTGCTTTCTTTCCCTCTCCTCACCTTCTTTTACCTCCACAGTTCTCCTGGCCCGTAAATTGTATATTATTTTAAAGTTAAGTAGTAGATCTAACAAAAAAAGTCAAGGAAAACAAAAAGTGTGTCTAGAAAACATAACCACCGAGATTTTGAGCTTCATTTTCTTAAGTCAGATGCTTGTTCTGATGACATGCTGCATATGATCAAGGTGCATATTTAGTAAGCAAACACAAACATTTGTTTTAAAAGACTAGAAGGATTCCTTAGCAAGCTGCTAAAGCACACAGTGCATTCTTCACTATCCATTTTAAGATTTCAGAAATGATCAGTGTTGTAGTTTCAGTTTCAATTTGTGAGTTCTTCCTGGAATTCAACATGTACATCTGTGCATGATTCTGTTTGCAGATCTGACTCTAGATGTGGAAATTTTTTTTTCCTCAAGAGCCTAATGTGAGGTAAATGCAATTACTAGGTTTTCTGCACATTATATGCTTAGAAATGGTATATATCCTGAAAAGTATAACATTATTTGAGTGATTCTGTAGGATTTTCATGATGTATGAGATCATTTAAATTAGGAATAGGAATATCAACTGTGTGACCAATTATGTAGAATTTGATAACTTGCTGTTACTGTTTTAGGGAATTTTTCAGTTATACTTGTCAAATAGCTGCTGTTTTAATTAGCTATATTAGCTATTTGTGAACTTGGAATGAGTGTAACATTTTGTTTCGCTGCATAAAATGATTCTAGGCTATAAATGGGTCTGACCAGACACTAGGATCCTTAGCATATATTTTTATGAACTCTTGAAATTCCAACCTTGCTGAATAAAATATTTTTTGCTTTTCTCATTGGTGAGGCCACTTGCATTGTTTCTATTTAATCCTAGTTTAGGCAAAGCCTAAAGCAGTTCAACACATTTTTTGTTTGTTTATTTGGTTGTTTTTTTGTTCTACTTATAAAGTAAAAAGTTCAGTGCTTTTTGACCAGAAACTATGTGTTCTGACAAACTGAGTTGGAAGTCAGGATGTGGAAAAAACAGGGTAAACAGATAAATTTGTATATTGAGTATAACATTGTAAATAATTTTTTTTTTTTTTTTTTTTTGATTTAGGATATGAACCTATGTATCTCTTGTATAAATTCTTATCTTCTTCTGCTGAAATAAACTATCACTGTTGGCTTCATTCAATTTCGTTTTGGCTTTAAGACCTACCTGTGCTATTGCTTGGCCAGCTAGCTTGTTGAGCTTTTGAAGCAACAGGATTGGAAGAAAAGTTGGCTATCAAATCTTCTGGCAAATCTGTATTAGATTTCATATGTATATCTGCACTTAGCGCTCTCAGCGTTGTAATGTTTCTGATGCTTTAAAACAGTGGACATAGGTAGGCAGTTTCTGGCTTACTTGGTTTGTGAGGCTTGTGTGCCTTTTTGGACTCTTCCATATCACTGCAGTTTGTACAGCCTAAAATTGTATCTGTTACATCAGTTAAAGCATAAGGTGAGACTATTGGTCTCCTGTTCAGTGGAACCAGCCAGTAATCATTAGTACAGGAATAACATCTATAGTACTTTAAGGCATAATTCCTCTAAATATGAAACCTGATTGTTTCTGTGAACGATCCTTTTTTCTTGTCGAGGGGAGATGGTCGACCTGTCTGGAGAACCCTGTTTCTTTTTATCTTGTTGCTTTCTCTTTGATCTGTTTAGGAGTTCAGACCTCTTGGCAAAACTCTTACAAGACTCACAGGAACATACAAGCTTCCCTAGAGCATTATGGTACACTCCATAGAGAAAGATTAATTTGTAAAAATAATAATATAAATGTCAAGATTTAAGTGTAAGAATTATGTTTGAGGGAGTTGGGGTGTGTAGAGTAGAGATTTAATCACACCCAAGGGCTCAAAAAAGCTAGTCAGAGAAACCATTCCACTAAACGGAAAAACTGTTGGAATACTTGCTTTTGAAGTATTTCTCAAAAAAACCCCAGCTGAATGCCAGTTGGCATTGTGTCTTCCCTCCCCTCTGTCTGTACATTCTTCTGCAGCCCTTCTGAGAGAGCAGTGGCATGCCTTCCAGTACTGCACTAAGTGGGGTGACAAACCACGCCTAACAGTTGTGCCTTGGGGAGAGGATGAAAGAGAAACTTTCTGCAGTGCTATGTTTTGTGTACTTTTTGGCCATAAAAATGAGTCTTACTCTTGCAAGGGAAGGTGTGTAATTGTCTTTAATACTTGTGGAAGTTAATTCTTCATTCTTACACAAGCCCTGATGGATCTGTGGAGTGAATTTGTGACCTTCATTCTTTCTCTTAAGGCTCTTCTGTATATGCTGGGTTCAGGCCATTGCACGTTCAGGATAAAGTTTTAGAGCTTAAGGTGTCTTGGCATTCTGCTGAAAGAGCCAACAGAAACAGCAATAAATATTTTTAATATGCTCACAGTATTCAGTACTGCTGAGGAGGCATGCTCTGTATCCTGGGACCTTGTCTGTGTCTGACTTGCAGTAAGCAGTAACCTTGATTTCTATAAGCGTCGGTGTGTGGGCTATGGCCTTCTGTGCTCTGACTTCGCCATGGAGACACCATGGTGCTGCACCTGGCTTTGTTCCCAACTTTGTTGAAACTTTGGATTTCCCAAGTGCTGCTTGCTAACCTTAGTCAATCTTGTTAATGCTGCTGCTTTGTGGGTATGTACCAGACAGGTGTGTGATGCAAGCTGTGCAGGTTATTGTGCTGTACTGATTTGAATTCGGTATCAGAAATATGTTGTCCTCTGTAAGTTATAAATAAATGAATAGAGTTGTTAATTACTTTTTAAAGTCATACTGATAGGACCCGTGCTATTGCTTTATAAGAGCATTACAATACCAAATATCTTTGAAGTTCTGTATGACAAATTGTTTTCTGTGTTGGTTTTTGTTGTTGGGTTTTTTTCAATCCAATTTTAATGATGCAGCAGTCTATACACAGGCTTTTTCTTATCGGTGTTCTGTTTTATGTGACATAGTTGGTGTTTTTTGTTTCAGAAATTAAAACAGTGTTCATCAACTGCATGGTTTTTGAATGCAGCTTTATTTTCTCTCTAAAAATGATGTGGTCCAGTACTGCTGTAGAAGAGGGGTAGTTCTGAGGGGTTTTTTACTGCTGGTTCTTTTTCAGCCAGAGGTTTTAATCGACCCTGTATAAGTTGCGTGGAACTTGTTAACATGACTTAAAGAAGTAATTAGAAATATTAGACAGTTGATGGTGGTGATTAGCATTTGGCTGAAATACTAGTAGCAACTTAAACTGTGGTTTTATGGTGGTATCGGTGTTGTTTTCCTGAATGGCACAGCAAAATTAATGATGAAAGGACAGTTTCTTTCCTTCCTCTTTTGAATGAGGGTCATGACCTAGGGTAGCAAAGAAGAAAGTATGCTTGTAGGCGTATTTGGTTGCCTTGGGTTTGATTTTAAGATTCATTTTCTCCTTCTACTTACTATACTTGTGTTTGCTTCTCTCCCTGCTGTGAGATACAGGGTGAGAACCCTAAATCCTAGCAAAGTCAGTGGGGTGAATGATCTCTTGTGTCAGAGGTTCTATATAGAGTTGTCATTAGCAGTACTAAATTCTTTGGGGTGCTATACTGGTAAGTGGTCAGGGGAATCACAAGTTACAGGAATGTGATTTGGACCAAAGCAGTATTTGCCCAGTATGTGTAATTTGGAGAGCCCTCTTCTTAAGGGGTTGAAAGGATATTTTGACTCATGAGTGCACAGGATGAGTACAGGAAGGAGTGCAAGAATATCAAATGAGATTTCTCATCTGCTGTGGGATGTTGGAGTTACAATGGGTACTCTGTACTGAATCCCGCTGTATCTTGAAACAGCTACTACAGATATAATTGATCTAGGTGTGTTATGATGGGTGCAGAATTATTTCCCCTGTCTGTCATATCACTGGTCCAAAATTTTGCATTCAGATCCTTTATCTTGGTAACCATGGTCAAAAGAAGCAGCTGCCAATGGACCACAAAAGATAAAAACAGGTTTCCTGGGCATGTTCTTCATTCTTCTGGTCTCTTTAAAAAAAAAAAAATAAAAAAAATAAAAAAAAAATTATTTATTTTTCTTATAGTTAGCCGTGTCTTAGTAAAAATTAGCTGTTTGGAAAGTGTTGTCTTTAGTGACCTGGGAGTGGAAGTGCCTTTTTCCAAAGGAATTTGCAGGAATCAGTCTCACTAAATTTCACTGAGGGTTTATCATGTAGCACAGCAGAAACAGTTTTGTAATCTTAGGACAAATATTGCAGTTTTAATCCCACCACAGAATATGGCATTATTCAATAAAGGCGTTTTGATGTTACTCGGGGTTTCTGGCATTTACCCGAAATGACAGTTCTGAGTAAAGTCTGAATTCAGCAATTCCATCTTTCCAGTGAGTGCCTTAAAAGTGAAGGTTATTGAATGCAGCAAAGTGCTTTCTTAAATCTTTTGGAATTTTGTATGAAATATTATAAATTGGAGCAGCGATATGAGTCTGTTTCTCTTGTTCCCCAGGTTCATTTATTACTGAACTACAAAGGCCTTGTTTGTTTGTTTCTTTCTAACTCAATGAATACACAATTTATACAAATAAGGAAAACTCCAGAAAAAGAAATGAAACACAGAACACACAGGAGTTCTTAGCAGCCCTCTGGCCGAGGTATTTCCCTGGCTTTTATTTTCTGAGCTGGAGCCAGCAGATGTGCCTCCTGTATCTATATTTCTCAGTCTCTTAGGCTCTTCAGGGAATTTTATTTTTCATTTCTCTTTATGTTCACTGGACGTGTAATGTGTACAATGAAGTAAAAGAAAAAAAAATAAAAATCCATGCTCGTTTTCCACAGGGATGTGCTTTTAATATTAGTATCACTTTTGCTTGTCCTCATACAGAATTCAGAAGACAAAACGTTACAATTCCTGATCACATTTTACTCAGGAGATATGTTTCCATTGCTTCTAGCTTCTGATCTTCTTCAAAGATATGTGTATTGATTCAACTGAATGTCATCAAGTCTAGTATGTCCTTAATTATTTGGGAGGTCATAGTTGTCAAATGTGGGGCATGGAATTACAGGTACAGCTGTCCCCTGTTTTGTGTGGCACATACCTTTATGCAGTGGCAACATGAGTGGCAATGGAAGAGCTTTTTTGAGCTGAGTTGGTTTAGTCACTTGGTGACATCTTTAGTGTGGCTCAGTGTGTGGTGACAGAAATGTTTATGCTGTTTGCATGCAGAAGATGGTGCAGAAAGCAGGAAAAGAGAAGGTGATACTATTTTGATGAAAGTGCTCATCTAGGTCAGATTAAGCAGAAAATATGGCAGAAGAAATCTTGGTGGTTTAAATTTCCTGAGTACTTGTCCCTTTGATAGTAATTTTGCAGGGAATTTTTTTTCTTCAACCATAACAGAAAAATACTGGGAAAAGATTTCAAGAAAAGGCCTTCACTGTTCAGGTTTTCAGCAAGTATGGATTTAAGTAGCCATGTGAGATATGTAATACATCTGTCTGAAAGTACAGTACTTATTTACAGGAAACTATTCTGTTGTCACATCAGCTGAATGCGCAGTTTGCAAATGATATTATCTCTGTTAAAACATCTTTCATTATTAGGAATATATTCCTTAACTATGTTCAGTCGAGGTTTCAGATTTCATGTTTTACTATAACTTTGTGGAAAAAGCAGTGTTAGTAATTTCGTAAATAAGGAAAGAGTGTGTTCCTTTTATCTCTGCAAAATAAGAAAGTGTGTCACAGATGTCAAAGGGAAAACAGAGTTTAGTGAAAGTAGGAAATACATCCAGCAAAATTCAATAATATGACAAGAATGTAAGTAAAAGAAAGAACAGATGAACACTTGCTTTAAATTTTGTCATTTATGTATAGTAACGCCAGAGTCTGAAAACTTTTAACTATTAGCAATTAGTTCCTTTCATCAGAATTGGAGTTAACTTAGTGCTACGAAAGCCCCGTCTGTAGCTCAGCATATAACCTTAAATTATATGCTGACCTGTCAGTACAAGGATGTAAGAAAAGTCATAAATTTGACCTTTGTGCATATTGTGTTTCTTAACTCAAGCACCCTATCCTTATTCTTTGTAGTATAGATTTCAGTGTGCTTCTATGTATTTGCCTTGGAATAAAGTGTTTGATATGTATATGCAATTATTCCTAATATTAATGTATATTAAAAACAGAAAACAAGGCGAGAAAAGAGATTTGACTTAATTTAGTGTACTTATATATGCTTAATTCTCATGTTTTATAAATTTCCTTCAAACGTAAGTGATCTTACTGATAGCTGAATGCCAAGCTAAACTGCAACAACTCCGTTGTTGAAAAGTACACACAAAAACCAAGCTGTGATCTGAAAAGGAACTTCCAGAGGACTATACGAGAAAGTTTACTTACACATCAAGTATCTTAGTTGTAATTGTTCTGGCAGTTGATGTACATAATATGAATAGAGTGGCTTGGCCCAGTTTTGCATTAACAGTTGAATAAATTAGTGCTTTCTCCATTGTTTATTTTACCTCCTAAAGTGTGAAGAAATTGCATCTTTGAACAGTAAACTCTATTGCCATAACCATCTGCTTGCAGTTTCATTACAAACTCCTACCAGAATAATCCTCACTTTGAAGAAAAAATTGATATGGGTGGTAAAAATTACAGTCTATGTGACCTTAAATTTTATGTCTCTTGAGGTGTCTCTGGTGTGGTCTCCACTGGTATACATTATGATTTCTTCAGGAAGTACCTTTATGTCTTCCAGTTAATGTCAGATAAAAAGTCACGTCCATGACTTAGAGTTTGGTATAGAGCTGAGCACCTCTGTCTCTTGTTTCAGATCCTTATGCATAAAATGTGTGTAGTAGAGCCCATTGCAACTTTGCCCAGGCCAGAACTGCTGTGTCAGCTGGAACTGGCATGTTCTTTAGTGCATAGGATAATTTGTCCTCATAAGCTTAGTCTTACTTCTTAGATAGTTAATATTGCAAATTAGCAGCAATATTTGTGCTTCAGCTAAAATGTTAAATTTTAATGTTGTTGAAAAGTCATCAGTTTGTGTATTTTTGGATGCAGATTCCACAAAGGTACTAAAACCAGTCATTTCTAATTCAAACATTTGAAAATGGGAAGTAAAAAACTGCAAAATGGCATTATGTGTAATCATGGTGCTTTTAAAATAAACATTCTGAATAGTTTAGTGATGAAATCTTACAAGCTCTGTTTAAAAAACAAACACTCCCCCCCTTCCTCTTAAGCTTAAACAGTGGCTTGTTTAAAAAAACAGTAAAATTCCATAACACTTAAACTCTTTTGAAGTAGTTTTTCAACATCAGCAAGTAATACTGCAAATTGCTTTTGAAGATGAGGCTTCATTTACTCCAGCGTGTGCAGTCTGATGGAGTGGATTATTGGGTGTGGGCTGAAATTGTAATTTTGGCTTTTTTGTGTTCATTTGTCTTTCTCTGGAACACTCCCTATCACGTACATCTCTATTTTTGAGTAGTTTTGAGTAGACCAGGGCTGTCTTGTTTGATAGTCATTGGTGAAAACTTGGTAGGTATAAAATGGCATTACATGAATGTTGACTACAAAAAATCTGGGTTTTTTTTTTAAATTAAGTTTTATCATAGAGCATTTTTTTTCTTATCACATCAGTTCCCAGAACTGGCTTGCTGTGTAGTTACACAAATGTCAGTGATAACGGTAGAGCAGAGCTGTGTATTTGGGGTGGAACAAGGGGCAAGCTGGATTTTGACTGATTTACACTGTTGCAGGACTGTCCCCTAAGACTGAGTGACTTTTGACACCAACCCCTTCCCCTTGCATTTAAATTAATAGTTGTGTAATTTGATAGCCAAGCATAAGAGTTACCTAATACTGATGTACACTATACAGTCAAAACGGAAGGGGCAGGCGCTCAACTAATGCAAATTTGAATTATTTTATTGATTTTTTTTTTAACTGAGTTGCATGCGTTTATGCCAGCTGAAAGTGCTTCCTTTCATTTTGAAAGACATGTAATACTTTCTATGAAATCTGTAATTACGTGAAAATAAAACAGCTTTCTTCCTGCTTACCACAAATCAAACCTTTAAAGCAGACAAAAAAAACTATGGGAAGTCATTATTTCAGACAGATTTCAGATGCAAAATAGTCTCCAGGAAAGCATTTTTCTTTTACATGAAAAAGCTCAATATTACTTGTCCTTGAATTCTTGACTGCTCCTTTGCATTATATTTTTGTGGATGAAGATTTTTAGATACAGTGTAGCAGCTCTCTACTTTCTGTAAAGAAAAAAACCCCACTCTACTAGTTTATTAATTCAATAAAAATATCCAGCAGGAAGCAATGAAGCTTTTAAAGCATGTGGAACAGGTATTTTATTTTATTCTTATTTGGAAAACACCACAAGTCCAAACTTGCTGTAGCTGTTTTTCTCTGTTTGATTTTCATTCTCCATACAGGTTTCTCAGTATCATGTTGACTGCTAATGATTTATAGCTTTAAAAAAAATCCCACACTGTGGATTTTAGGGGGTCAAAGTGCTGTTTTATTTTTTTAATTTATTTGCATCATTTGTGCATATGACAAAGTGCTTAAAAATATTACAAAAAATACTCAGTTCAAAGTAATTTGGTTACTAAATGTACAACAGGAAAGTGAAGAGTATAAAGTATTCGGTCCTGAGTTTTTCCTGGAAGTACAGCTTCTGTGGGCATGTCATTGAGGATGCTGGAAACATTATGTATTGATTGCATATGGCAATGAGTATTAATAATTCAGCTGGCAAGAAACGATTTATATTAGATTATAAATTCTCATCTGTTTCCACTGAAAACTGCTACAAATTGACATCAGATTCCATTAAGCTGAAAACAGAAATGTAACAAGGAAATCTCAACTGATAGGAGCGCTTACTCTGCAGCAGGTGAAGAAGGGAAGGGAAAGGTTTATTTATAGGATGAGAGCTTAACTTCTAGTGTACAGTATCTCCTTTCTTGCTGGCTTCACCATAGGCAATGTCCACTCTGTTTAGCCCAAGAACTGTGACTCTAGGAGAAGCAGCAGCTCATGCACATATTCAGGGCGTATTTTCACATTGTAGGATCATATATTTTATAAATCAAAAAGTACTGAATTAATGAGTTGCTTTTATTGCGAATTTACCTATTGGCAGCTTTTATTTGCAGTAAAAAGGAGACTGTGACTGAAAAGCATTAAGCTAAGACTACGTACACAATTAAAGGTGGAAGGAGGCTGCAGGAGCTGGCTGCATTGGTGTAGATCTTTGTCCATCTTCATGAATCAGTTACTTGACTCCCCAGGCATGCTGCTCATCTGGATTAACTTGGTGAAACCCCATCTAATAAAGTTAAAAGTGTGGTGTTCTCTTGCCATGTGGCCTTGGACAGCAAGTAGACATCTCAACAAGAGAATGTACAGTGAATTTCCAGATAGAGACATTGATGTGCACAGTGATATTAAACTATGTAGATAAATTTATAGAAGATAGATGGAATGTGAAAATAAGTGCAATAGAAAACCAAGTTGTACACGTGTTTTTGAAGAAAAACATACCCTTGTAACTTTTTTTTTTTTGAGAAGAAGAAAAAGCAAAATGAGATTATTCCTGCAGGGAGTTTTAATGTTTTCTTACATGTAAATCATTAAACAGGGACTGCACACTTGCTTGGCTTTGCTGACTCTGGTTTAAGACCGTTATTTGCCAATTAATTCTTACCTGTTTTTCTTTACCTATAACATTAGTATTTTATTGAATGAAGAACAGTCATAATTCCTTTGCATTGAGGACATTAACCACTTCTGTGGCTTAGGAGTGTGAAAGCAGAGGAAATGGAGCAATGAGGACAGGGGTATTTTTATGTTATAATTTCTTCAGCTTCTTGAGTTGGATTTTTTCACAAACATGGAACTGTTTTAAACCCACTCCAACTGGTGGAGGCTAGGGGATCATGACTGTTGTTTGTCATTTTAACCCTCATAATCCATGCATGTAGCTTATCTATGCCATAATATATTTGTCGTTTTTCTTAACTGCCGCTGTTTTTTTACACCAGCTTTTGTCTGGGCTGTAACTGAATTGTAAGATCATTGAACAGGAACTGTTCCCACTACATATGTTCAGTTCCTATCACAATGGGTCGCCAAACATGTTGTCTCTCCTGTAATGTAAACATTAAGAAGTTAATCATTGTCACAGACAGATTTTTTTTTTCTCTTTTAGTGGCATATGTGGAGTTAGTTTGCTTATTTTGGACATATGTCTTCAGCATTTAAAGTGATCTTTCTGTGTGGACTGTTACCAGTCTCCTCAAAAATCTAATACAAGGTATCATCCCTTTTTACTGAGGGGGTTTTGGCCATTTCAGCTTTTTCTGTTCAAGCAGAAGTTTTCTGTAAATAAACATGGGAGATGACAGGAAAATGCCTTTAATTCAGTTGGGTTTGAAATTATTAAATACTTAAATAAGGCAAATAAGATACGAGAAGCTTTAAGTGGATTTTGGGCAAAGATCATTTCTGCTTGAGTCATGTGTTGTCTGTTCTTGCTCATTGTTAGAAATCACTTAAATCAGTGCAGATCCAACAAAACATTTGATTTGTTGCATTTGGTTGAGTTGGTCTGAACTCTTAGCAGAGGAAGTACAAGAAATCTGTGACTGTAAACCTGTGTGTTGAGGATACATTTTAAACACTCTTGTGTGATGTTGTGAAACAATTATTGCATAAAGGAAGCATTTAAAGAAGTTTTGTGAGTGTTCTTGAACCTGTTACAGTAACATGTTTTCAGTTTACTCTTCAAAATAAAATTTGTGATTAAACTTAAGTACTATAATTCTTTAATTGCACGTGTTAGAACATACATGTATACAGTTTGCAGGTAGGTGCTTCAGAAGCTATCAGGTACTTGCTTTATACATAAAACCAGCAATGAAAACTTCTCTGTGCAGCTGCTGGACTTCAGCACTGCCTTCTTGAAAGGAGACAAATTAGTGCCCAGATAAGCCTTAGCCTTTCTCCTTGGGAAGCCACCTATGACATACTGCTTCTATATTGTGAGAAATAGTGAATAATTATTTCTCATTCACCATATCCATGTAATTTGTGATTTTACAGGCTTCTGCTATGTCAGCCCTTAGTGTGGCACTGTACCTAGGTTACCTTTAGCTGCATGGCTTGGCCTGCTGCACCACTATGCCTTTCTCTTCCTTATCTCAAAGTTCAATAGCATTGTAAATTTGAGGTCTTATTTGTAACTGGGGCATAGCAACTCTAATTCACTTCCATTATTTATAAACAGCTCCCATTCTTTGTGAGGGTCCTTGGAGATGGCCGTTTTGGAAGGGCCTACATCTGTCTCTGAAATTGTGCTTAAGTACTTATTCCCTCCATTTGAAAAAACTGTATCTACAGAGAAATTAAGTGTCCCAGCAGGGCTGTACACCACAGTCAAAGTGAGGTGGGATTGGTTTGTTTGAGTTGGGTTTTTTTGAAGGCCCAGGATAGAATCAGTGTAATGCTGAGCTGAGTGTTATTACATGTGAACACATGTTTACCTGATGTATGAGCTGGCTCAAGAGCTTCTCTGCTGGCAGACTGTCTATGGGTGCTGCCATCAGGGAAAAGAGGAAGGCATTCAAGCTGCCCCAAATGAAGAGCAGAAGACAGTGCCCAGGTAACTTGTGTCAGGGTGTGTGCAGGGTCTGTTGCATGTAGAGCACACCCAGTATCACCAGTGCCACTGAATGTTTCTTACACTGTTAGCATAGCCTGTCCTTTTTATCATCTTTATTGGCTAGCCTGGGCTAAGTCTTAGCTGAGCTTTTCTTTGTAAGCGAAAGTTATAATTTGTGTAGGTATCAAGACAGCAATTTGACCATGTCTTTTCAGATGTTGTATTGTCTAAGGTAGTGACGGAAAGCAGAGGACAGCAATATCTCTGATGCAGTTATTCTTAAGGCATTTTAGTCACAGAGTGTAGGTGGGAAAAAGAATGCTATTTTGATTACAGGCTGCAGGCAAGTCCAACTTATCTGTAGCAGACGGTATGAACAGGCTCCTGCCTGTAATTATGGCAATGAGCAGGTGCAGGAAGTCTTAGGAAAATGATTTCAAGGATGGAAGCAGGACAGATCAAGTATGAGTGGCATCATAAACAGCTCTGCTGGTACGAGTCACATCTGCTGAGCTTGCATCCACTGTCAACACTTCTCCAGCAGAGAAGTTTTTGCAGTGTATGGTTGTCCTGGAATCACTTGAACCAAAAGGGATTGAGTTCTCCTTGTGCAGACTGTCAGGCTGGTGGCATAGTATTGTGATCCTGTCTAAGTTGTCAATGCCATGGTCAAGTCATCCTGTAGACAAGATGAGCATAACATTGTGACATACCTGTTGCACATTCAAGTAGAATAGAAGTGGCTATCTGTGCTTTCTTGTCAGAGGAGGACTATGCAAATTTGGATCCTTTTTGGAGGGATTGTCTTTTGACACCCTTCAGCTGCCTTTTGTCAAAGGCTCAGTAGAATATTGCTGTATGCTTCCTCAGTTCTTGTATTTTCCTTTTGCCATTAGGGACAGAATTCTAGGAAAGATGGACATCTCATCTGACCTGATACAGCTTTCTTATGCAATTCGTGCTTATGTAAGTAATCTGTCTTCTGTGTAATATGAAACGAAGCCATCTCATAAGCTGCCTCTCCTGGAATACAGCTTTATTAATTTACATGCACTATATGCACTAGTTCAGCATTGCAGCATCACAGAACTTGACTACTGAACACAGAACTGGAGTGTTACTACTTTGTGATTAAAGATTTACCAAATCAAATATGTATTATACAAGGTTGTTGCAATATCAGAATTGCTATTCTGAACAGATAAAAACTAATACAAAATACTTTTGACATATTAGTCAACATCACAAGACCCATTTCCAATTTGAAAAATATTTTTTAAAGTGTTTCTCAAATTCAGTAATACACTCCTTTCTCCCTCCTGTCATCAGTGCTTAGATCTTGTAGTGATCAGTCACACTTCTCTCACTTCACTGAGACGCAGATCAAAGAACACATTGAGATGAAATCAAAGAACACTTTGTTCCTTATTAGACATTAGAGAATGGATAATATATATGTTTATTAAAATGAAGAGTGTTAAGGATTTGAGAGAGCTTTTGTATTTCACAAACATAGCTGTCTTTCTTGAGGGCAATGTTGACCATTGATACCTTTTATTCTTTCCAACTATCGTGTAACTGTGGTGATATGAGGCCAGAATATACAGAGTGGAGCACTTTAACAAGTAATCACAGCTGCTTCGCTTTTGAAAGCATGAATTTTGAGCAGTTTCAGAAGTTTATATTTTTGCCTTAAAGATAAGATAGAGATATTACATACAGCTTGATATAGTTGGTTAGAAACTGGTTAGAATTAATGTTCTGTAAAGTATGCAAAGCAGCATAAGAACCATTGGTAACTGTTTACATGCTATTAATAATTAGCAACCTTCATACTAGTCTGTTAGGAAAGAACCACACATTGGGTACAATAGAAACTCAACTCCATACGGTTGGGTTCAAATTATATTTGACTTGGACAATGGAGCATGAATGGAACTCATTTGAGTTTTTGCCACTGTAAACAATGAGATCTTGGAATGTTTCATTTGTTTATTGATTTATTTATTTGGACAGGTGCAGGTTGATCATATGAAATAATTTTTTATTCAAATATAGGCAGAAAATAGCTTAACTGACATTGTCCAGTCAGTGGATAATGATAACCAACATCTTGTTTGGATGGACTCAAATTAATTTAGCCTGTAGCTGGTTTTGAATTTGGCTCTTAAACTAATCAAACATGTTCTAGAAAAAGTGCTTCAGATGCTGTCCAGCCTCTTAGAAAATACAGGGTTTATTTTTTGATTATGTTCTTTTTAGATACTATGTTCCTTCTTCCTCTTTCTGCTAAAAGTTATGTGCACGTCTGTAAAGTATATTGGTAATGCTAATGGAGCTCATCCTTGAGAAGAGATCGTTCAAATCTGATGGATCCCATCTGGATGAGGATGATTCTCTAGGGTGTAATTTTCCTCAGCTATTTGAAACCCTTTCGTAAATGCTCCAAAGCAATGAGGTTCTATAATTTGCAAAATTATAGCAGGAGGAAAGAGGCAGGAAGATTGTTGGTGGGATCATACGTTAGGAAGTAGTATCACAGGACTAATAGCCTAAATTAACGCAAGGAGAGACTTGATTCAGGCTGTTTTATCTTTTCCATCAGCTGGACAACTGCATTTCTCCCAAATGAGCACTATGAAGGGAGAATGGATGATGGTAGCACATCTTACCATTTGGGGTAGGGAACAGTTGCAACTAGAGAAATAATATGGAGGTACATGCAGAAGACATTATCCTTGGTCCACATTTTCACAGACTCATGTCAAATGGGAAATTGCATAACAATCTACAGACAAGAGAAAATCTCACAAATACATGTCTTGCAGAAATAAATACATGTCTTTTAGAATTTATATCTTTTAGAAATAAACCTACCTAAGGACCTTACACATTTAATACCTTAAATTATCTTGCCATACAACATAGCCTATGCTATTAAGTTCAAGTGTTGCAACTATGTGTTGTATCATAGTCCTTTCGAAGTTGTTCCTCTATGTCTCACCAGGCGGAACAGGTTGGATATGCATTCAGCTTGATAAACAGTAGCGTTAGTATTTTGGTTCATACTGAGAATTTGCTGTCATTATTTCTCTTCCTACATTATATTGCATTTAAATGGTAACAGGGCTTCTCTTGTAATGCGTATGTTTGATTCCTGTCAATGCTAACAGAAGGTATGCACAGACGCCGGAAGAGTAGACTAGAATTTCTCTTGAGGTGGACAACTGTTTATAATTAGAGTTGTGGGAATGAAGAAGAACGCCGCTAGCAAGCAAACAGTACTCTTCCAAAAAGCTTGGTAAACTCATAAAGCTCAGGAGCTTAATCTCTGAACCAGAGTGCTTGTTATCTAATCCCCACCAGCTGTTGTGTACTTAGTAGCCATGACATCTGTAATAGAGCTGAAGGGCCTGTCTATATTGCTTGGCACCTTTACCCACCAACTGAATTTAATTCTTCTTTCATTGCTCACATTTACCTGCTTTTAAATCATTAACCAGTTGCTCAGGGTTTGATCATCTATTTAACTATACTTCATAATAGAAAGCTTGAAGCTTGTGCTGCTTTTCACATTAAGTGTGGTTCAGGTACGTAAGTTTTCAGCAGGTTAGTTTTTGCCTTGCGAATAAGAGAAAGGGATCAACCAAAAGAATTTCCTATGGTTGCATGCTGATCCTTATATAGACTTAAAACTGACCTAGGAGTGAAATCTCAGTTGTATTTCACATGAAAAATAGTCACACTTCTAATAAGCATGTATCTCTTATATATGTATCTCTTAATTGGTGTGTATTAATGAGTGTAGATGATCATAGAAGATAGAATATAAATGTAAGCAACATACATGTTCATAACTGTGCAAGAATGCTTGTTTAGAGGGATCGGTTTAATCTGTGCTATAGTGGATGTCATTTGTTTTTAGGATAGCAGAGGGCAGAAATTAGCCCAACTTGGGAAAATAATTCATTTTATGCCTTCCAGTTCTTGGGTGAATGCTGTGGCTTCAAGCCTACTGTTATACAGAATCCTCACCACCACAAGCAGTGCCGAGTAACAGCTGTTGTGTAGAAGAAGGAGCATTATCTCCTCATGTTAGGCATATCATGGACAAGCCCACTATTTTGGAGCCTTGTAAGGGGTTAGAGGGAAGGATGTCTTGTTCCTGGATCCCGGATTAGTTTAGTTAGGAGGTAAGTGCTGAGCTGACCTCCTAGGACCATTTCTGGACAAGGAAGAATATAGACATACGGGTTATTTTACTGGTTAAAACTTAGCTGCTTAGAGCTTCCTAATACCTGAATGATTGAATTTGGCATCTGAAGTTGACACTGTAGCCAAAATTGGGCTCAAAGACTGCCCTGGTCTTAAGGTAGTTATCAGCATTATATTGTGGAACTAAAATTTTGAACTGGCCTAAGGCAGTTCTCACCATCTATAATATTCTGTCGAAATCCAGGATAATGGTCTCATAAAATAAAACCAGCTATACCAAGTTTTCAGAGAAATGCATGTTAAATTTTGTTAAATTTTGTTACAGTAATTTTTCACTTGGAATTAATTTTACTGATTTTTTTTTTTTTTTTAATTCCCCAGAATGGCACTAAGAAGGTCTGGGATTTTATGAAGATACATGACAGGTAAGAAATGGAACCACATTATTTCTTTCTGTCTTTCTGTTATATCTCGTAACCTTTTTCCCCTAATTTCCTCTTCAATTCTCAGTTATTGCATAATACTTGAGATAGTTCTCAATTTTAGTAGGCATAATTAGCAGACATTTTAAAATCTCCTCATGGTTTACTATGTTTTCAGTCAGTTGTGACTGTGCTTGACTTCAAATATTAAAGTTTTAGTACATGAAGTAATGTACATTTTAATTATTACATAGAAGGTGGAACTGAAGTTTGGATTGTATGACGTTTTTTATTTTGAGTGTGAAGGACTATGCCCCTCACGTACATAACCATGTTGTTCTTGGTGCCATTAAGTGAACTAGTCCCAGTATGTGACCAGATTCTCTCACCTGTGAATATACAATCCTGGGTATTGCCCTAATAGAATGACTATTAAAAAGCAATCTGAAGTTACGGTCATACTGTTTGATTTTATTTTTTCCCTCCACTGGCAATTACTTGGAATAAGGTAGATATTCTGTCTTACGTTTGAGTAAATCCTAGTATTGTATTTTAATCTGCTCTATCACTGCTATATAAAGATTTTCTTAGGCAAAGCCTAATTAAAAAAAAACTTCTCAAATGCCTGAAACCTTGCAGGCTCTCCATTCTGTACACCAAACGTGCCTTCTAAGCACACGGGAAGAAATGGATAACCAGAAATTTTGTTCTGTCTTTCCAATTGTATTTCTCCTATCAGAGAAGAAAAGCAATTAACTATTGACTTCAAAAATCATTTAATGCAAAATTATAGCAACTAGGGTATATATGAAACAGACTCAGATTTATTGAATATTAAACTGTTCATATGTCTTTTTAAAAACTGTAAATATTTAGTCACTGAAAATTCAGGTACCAGAAGATAAAAATGAAAAGCAAAGATAGCAACTTTTCCATAGAAAAAGCTTTTCTAAAGTTATTAAATGTAAAAAATGTAGCAAAACACTAATGGCAAAAGAAGTTGTGACAAGCAGAACATGTTTAGAGGTGTATTCTTCTTGTACGTGAAGTAAGTAGGTAAAATTAGTTGCATATTTGGAAATTCTTCTTTGTTGGAACCCTTAAAATCCTTACAGTGAATCTTTTTGTGTGTAGGTATCTAGAATGGACATAAATTGATATCAACACTTTTATCAGTATAAAAATTATGAAGGTAAAAGTTCCAGGAAGACTGGGAAAATATTAGATAGATTAAAAATGCTTTTACTGCTTGTGAATAAGGACCAAAAAGGGAGTGATATTTCAATACTGTACTTCACACTTGCTTTTGGAATTTGCCTTGAAGACAGTTCTGTCTTTGCACTTTGTCTGTCCATATGGGCATGTGCCTGAATTTATGATCGCAGATACAAAGGCTGAAATGATAACTGATTTCTGGAAATTGAATATATGCCCATTCAAGCAAGTGAATCCAGCTTTAAATCACAGTGCTAAGAACATGACTTCCAGATGAATAATTTGTATTAGCTATTTTCGTTTAAAATTTAGTTTAAACAGTTTAGCTCCATGATAATGTGTGAATATATGCAACTTAACTGAGTGGGGTAAATATTAAAGGATCTGTTTTCCCACTTCTTGGGAACAGTATTTCTGAAGGACTTTTGTGGACATTTTTAAAATAGTTAAGAACATAACTGTATAAAAAGGCTATGGCCACATGTCATGCCAGTCATCTCTGGTCACAACATTTGTTAGCTTCAGATGTACAACAGCTGTCATCCTAACTTATTAGTGACTACCGTTGAGCTGTAGAACGTCTAGCGCTCTTTTGCAAGTAAATTCAGTGCAACTTCTGACACCAGAGGTAATAATATGTGAACTTTGGGTTTACATAATTTTTATTAGTGAATATGAAGCCAATTGTTACCAGATAAATTAGGTTCAAAATCGCTTGTAATGCATTAAAGCCTACGTTTTACTGTATATCAATAGGACAGCTGTGATGCTAGTTGTATGGAAAAGTCATGTTGTCTATTTGCTGAAAATTATAGAGAACTTCATACTTGAAGGGCTTTTAGAGGTTCATTACTCTTAATGAAGGATAAAATTTTGAGGAAGAGGAGGGGTTTCCAGTATATATGTCCTGTTGTCAGGATTTCCTGGTGTGTATGTCTTCTTCAGGAAGATGTAGGAATTTTGTGTAATTAAGATGCGTTTTCCATAACAGTTTTCAAACGTTTTCAAAACGTCTACTTCCGAAAATGCTGTAACGCTGTTAAATGCTCACAAGTTTTTTTACTAAAACTGTTTTCCCAAATTGAGCATACGCATTGGGATGCCAGGTCTGTAAAGTGCACATATGCATATATTATATATTTATATGTAATTGACATGTATAATGAATTTAATGATGCTGAATTAAAAACAAACAAACAACAAACTAAGTGTGCTAATCATACAAAACCAGTCATTGAGCCTAACTCATGTCTTTATCTCATGCTCTTTCAGCAGCACAAGTAAATGAGTGCTTAAGACTTGATTTCCTTGCTGCATGACAGAGAGAGATTGTGTGCTAGGTTCCTTTGGGACCTCAGAGTTCTTTTTCATTTCAAATTAGGTCAACACAAGCCAATATTCAATAGATTTGTATCAGAATATAGCAAAAAAACCCTTAAAATTAGCAAGACAGGTGAAGTTATCTTTGTATAGATTTGTCCTTTCCAACTGTTCAGATGAACAGCTGATTAAATTATGCAATGACAAAAGCATAAGGACTGCAGTAGTCATGTCATTTGCTTTAAGTGTGAATCACCTTTTAAAATCTTACTATACATTGCAGTAGGACAAGATCATTTAACCATATGCAAGTTGGCATAGCACTAATGTGCTGAAATAGCAGAATCTTTATTAGATACTACTGTTTGGTTTTATTTTGTTTTTTTTTCTTAGTTATTGCAGATCTGGGCTTCAGTATGTGGCTTCTGAGCTTTCCTATAATCAAGACCATTCAGAATTAGAGTATTAACCCTGGAGTCACCACTGCTTTACATATCTTGTAATTAATGATGAACAAATAATTGCATACTCTCAATCCCTCCATGCCACTTAAAGACAAAACCAAAGTTTTGTGCAAAATTATTCCTGGTCACACAATAAACTGTTACCAAAGCAAACCTTCAAAACCTGTGTTGTGAAAAGTCAATTGTCAGTATAAACAAAAAAAGCAGCATTTCTCAACGTATTTACGTTTAAATTGTAACAGAAACACAAAGGACACAAAGACATACCCAGGTAGTGTAATTAAGCCCTGGAACACCTTGCTCAGAGAGGCTGAGGAACCTCCATCCTTGGAGAAATTCAAACCTTGACAAGGCTCTGAGAAATCAGAACTAACATAGAAGTTAGCCTGATTTTGAGTAGGAGGTTTGATCAGATGATCTCTAAAAGTCTTTTACAACCTGAAGGTTTCTGTGTTTTTAAGCAGATTACATACATACTGAATGTTACAGTTCCCATCTGACAACTGTCTAAAATTTGTAAACTAAAATCTGTCAACTTACAAGCCATTTTTCTTTTGGAAAATAATACATTTACTATAATTCTTGTCCTGTGGACTTACATTTAAGCTAATCTTTCTTTGAATATGCACATGTACGTTACCAGAGCTCATTGCAAGGTTTTATTATATCGTTAGAAACAACGGTGGAAATTACTTTAAGTTAATGAATTAAAATAGAAATCATTGATTCCTGGTTTTCAACTGAATTATTGAACAAGTTTATTGTGGTGGTGCTCATAAGTGTTACATATTTCTGGCCTGTTGTGTAGGTAGTAACATGCAGCAAAAGATGCTTTCTGCAGTTATTTTACCCACCGCTTGCTTTCCTAATTAAGTTTACATTCCCTCTGAATACTCAGCTGATGTGTTTGCTCAATATTAAAAATATCCTTATGAAAATCAGGCAGAGTGCAAGCAATGAAATTTTAAATGCAAAGTGTATTTCAAGATTCTTCTTAGATTTGGATCTATCGGAACTAGTTAGCAATTTGTGGTGATTTCTGGAGCAAATAGTTGTTAATTTTTTAAGGTCACTGCTTTTAAAAATAAGCTTGATCAGAAAGAGATTGTGGTGATTTTCTGTCAGAAATAGAAACATACCAAATAATACAAAGTAATCATCAATGCTTGTAACAAAAATATATTCTCTATAAACAGACTCACTTTCCAGCTGTATTCTCCCTAATTCTAATTTTGCTGTTTAGTACAGTAAGAGCCTGAAATGTAATACTTAAGTTTTACATTTATCTACTTTATGAAGCAATTGACCAAGTTTGTTTCAGGTTTCAGTAACTCTCCTTAAACAGATTCAAGGCTTTTAAAAGACATGATTTAGGAACAGATGAAGGTCAGTGTACAGTCATGTGCTCGCTTTTGTGCCTTGAGTAATAATGTTGGAGAACAGGAACATAACCATACCTTTTGCTAGTTGACAAGTAAAAGGACAGCTTTCCAATTGCATTGTAAATGGATATTAAACAAAATTACAGCTCTCTCTTTCAAAGTGTGAAAAATTCACTCTAAAGTACATTACATTTAAGAGAGAACAAATTTGAGAAGACTGAATTGCATCCAAGATTGTTGCGTGAGTTTCACCTCTGAAAATATCATGTGACAAGGAAAAGGAATTTGGACTAAAAAAACTTAGTGCTCTGGATGTGCACTGTACCCTTTTATGTTCTGTTTTTACCTACAAAAACATGTCACAGTGGCTCAGTAATAGTTCTTGACTTGGAAATTCTTTATGGAAAAATCTTTATGTCTTTTCTCCTCTCTCTAAAAAGAGGAGGAAATAGTATTCTTACCTTATAAGATTGGCTTCCTTTAAGTACAAAGATTAATTAGTTTCACTTTTAAAACAAATTAATTCCTAATTTAATTGTTTTCTTAGTAAAAAGAGGTTTTATACTTTATCTTTTACAAAGAAAGTATAGTTTTCCATCAGGACGGAATTTGCAGGACGAAGGAAACCAAGGAAATCTGCACCTCAGTGTGCTGTCACCTGAAGGTACAAGTGCTGAGGGTAAACAGAATGAGGTTCTGAAGGCAAGTTAAAAATGAACATAACTCAGAATGAGAAGATGAATATACTCAACCGGTCACTCTGTGGTCTGAAGTTACCTGACCAAGTGCTGGCTTTGCGCACTGGTGAAGTCGGGGAGTGTGGCCACACCAAGGGTAATGAGGAATGCAGCTGCTGAGCAGCTGTGCCAACAGCCAGCCACATCCCTAGCCCTGGCCACTGAAGCTGGCCACATCCCTGGCCCTGGGGATGGGTCACTAGAGCCATACGAGTGGCCTTGGGGAACTGGTGCTGCTTATTCTGGCTCTGTGGCTGTAGCAGGCAGCTATGGAGATAGGGTGAAAGTCATGTGCCCTCACCACATTATAGGGGTGGATTAAATTTCTTCTCCTATTTCATATGCCAGATCATTTGGGCTTTATGGAAACTTAATCCTGTATGTATTTTTCTGGTTTATGTATTATACAACACCATGAAATTTAACTCAGGTGCTTCCTTTGACCAAGAATTATCACAGTAACTTTAAAATGGGTAGAATACAGCTTTTTAGCATCTTTATAGGTAGAAAAAACCCCAAACTGTTTCTTGGGTGGCATGTGCATTTTATGTGGAATGATGTGCTGCTGTGCTGTAAACCCTGTCTGTCTTTGTAATGTCTCCTTCAGGGTGTCAATGGTGTGGAATTTTCTTTATTATCTTCAAAGATAGTGCAGGAGATAATTCACTGTTTAAAATAAACTGGATGTGGTTCAACAAACAACAAAAATGATGAAAAGTTTAGGGAAATAATAGCTGAGAGAAGGTAATGATGGCTGGGCATGTTCATGCAAAGTATAACACAACTGAAGAGAAAAATTACTACTTTTTTCAAAAATGTAAAGGAATATTATAAAACAGGCCAGAATCATTTAATTTCATCAGTAATCAATGACAGAACAAGAAATGGTGTCTCATGTGGAAAGTATTTTTAAAATTAAACAGCAAAAAGCCATTTTTACCAATAGACAATAAGACAGTCTAGGAAGGCATGTTTTGTAATTGCTGCCATTGAAAACACTCAGGTCTAGACTTGATATCTGTCTATGAAGGATGCTATCAGGATGATGGTATTTTTCCTGCTATTAGAAAGAAAAAACATATTAGCCTGTTAGTTTCCTTCAACCCAAGTAAATACACGATTTCTTTGCGTATGATATTTGCAAATAAAATGGACTTAACCCCCTTTGTGTGTGTGTGTGTGGTTTTCATTTTGGGGGTTTTTTTCTTTTTAAGCAAAGACTTGACAGATCCTCTGCTTATGTGCTGGGAATTCTGCAGGTGTATTTACTGTCCTTTAAGATGTCATATTATGTTGTTAACTTAGGATCCAATCTAAATAAAATTCTAGCAGTGAGGGAAAAATAAATTTATTTGATGCTGTAAAGTTATCAGGGGGAAACAGTAAATCAAAAGTCAAATTTTCAGATTCTCATCTCACCTTTTTAAGTATGTGATACGAAAGCACCATATAGCATATGAACTCTTCTCTGCTGTATGACTGAATAGGGTAAAATGGCAGTAAAATCTTTACTAGAGGCATTACTTCATTGGGAAGTTTCATGTTTGCCTAATTTTAAGAATAGAATCCATAAAAATTCTTAAAACTAAGCAGCTACACAAGAGTTTTGACTGATTAATCATAAATTTCTACATACAGGCTTCTGATACCTGGATTAGAGGAACCCTAGTTTTACAACTTTAAGGATTTCATTTTTTCATATTTACAATAATACACAAATTAAGTGGATGCTTGTTCTCTTATAGTCACTGAAATCAAGAAGAGTCTTCCCTTGGCTTCCAGGTGGTTTTCAAATAGACCTCATTTGTCTGAGGATTGCCTAAAGTTTTTACATGGTCTACAGACATTAGCATGGTCATGGTCAGCATTTGGGATTGGTAAAAATAATCGTAGAATCATAGACTAGTTAGGTGTGGAAAGGACCTTAAGATCATCCAGTTCCAACGCCCTCACACTAAACCTTGTCAACCAGGCTCTGTCCAACCTGGCCGTGAATACTGCCAGGGATGGAGCATTCACAACTTCCTTGGGCAACCCATTCCAGTGCCTCACCACCCTTACAGTAAAGAACTT
>WYDI02027324.1:0-21030 GCA_009867235.2 Psittacus erithacus | reverse complement strand
TCCAGAGGAGGGCCATGAGGATGATCAGGGGGCTGGAGCACCTCCCATATGAAGACAGGCTGAGAAAGTTGGGGCTGCTCAGCCTGGAGAACAGAAAGCTGCATGGAGACCTCGTAACAGCCTTCCAGTATCTGAACGGGGCCTGTAAGAATGCTGGGGAGGGACTCTTCACTACAGACTGTAGTGACAGGACAAGGGGTAACAGGTTAAAACTTAAAACAGGGGAAGTTTAGATAGGATATAAGGAAGAAGTACTTTACTGCGAGTGCGGTGAGGCACTGGAATGGGTTGCCCAGGGAAGCTGTGAATGCTCTATCGCTGGAGGTGTTCAAGGCCAGGTTGGATGGCATGTTGGGTGACATAGTTTAGTGTGAGGTGCCCCTGGCCATAGCAGGGGGGTTGGAACTAGATGATCTTAAGGTCCTTTCCAACCCTAACTATTCCATGATTCTATGATTAATAGCTTATCTAACTCAAAGGCTTCCTTCATTGACAACATCAGCAGAGAACATCGCACTGTACTATCCCATGCTTTTATATAGACAAACACAAATCAAGAATCTTCTCATGTTCTTAAGTGTCAGATTTCCAGATGAGGCACTCAAGGTTCTCAGATAACTTAGATTTCTACTCTCACATTCATCACATTATCTTTCATCTCTAAGAATCCGCAGTATTAATTTCATTCTCCAGAGAAACACAGCATCTGAGAATTCTTTCCCTAGAAGTAGCGGTCTGGCTGGAATAAACAGAAGATTCACTAAAACTAAGGAGAACTACAGAAACACATTGGGTCAAAGAGCATTCTTAGAAGGGTTTTTGGCCTGGAAACAAGACAACTTCAGAGGATAACAACAGAACCAAAAATGGTATCACATGGGATCAACTTTTTTTAATTGTTTTTTCAAATTGTTTTTTCTAATACTAACAACTATGGGAAATCCCATGAATATCAACAAAAGTAGTTTCAAAACAAACAAAAGGAGGCAAGCTCTTCACATGGCAAGCAGGAGGTCAACAGATTGCACCAGCGTGCCATGGATGGAAAAAAATGCTTTTACATGTTCACAAGGAGGCTGGACAAGAACTAATTAAAACTATTTGCTAAAAACAGCATAAAGGAACATTGCATAAATTTCAAGAGATCCCTTGACCTCTGGAGTCAGAAGCTTAAGAGAATACTTGGAAAAATATCCTAAGTATCTGACCTGTTCTTATTCTTCCCTACATGCTCACTTACATATACTGCACGAGTTTCAACCCCTAATATGAACCAGAACAGCTGTTCTCATGTTCTTACTATAGAAGGTTTTTACTTGAGTATTTTCACCATTTTCAAGGAAAACTGGGTGCTCAGAAAAGAAATTCCAGAAAACGTAAAGCTGTGCCATGCTGTTGGTATTTCAGGGCAGGAGACAGAAGAACGAACTTCACCGGCAAAGCGAAAAACAGAACAAAGATTACCAAAAACTTCATTTCTAAGTAAAAAAGGAACTGGGGAAAAAAAAGAAAAAAAAACCAAACAAAACCAACCAACCAAACCAAACCCCAAACAAAAAACCAAACCCCAAACAAAAAACCAAACCCCACCTCCCCCCTCCAAAACCCCATAAACCTAAACCACAACAAACTCAAAACTTCTTGACTTTTTAAAGATCTTGAGTACAAAATCACAGAATCATGTAGATTAGCGGGAACCTGCAAAGGTCCACTGCAACAAACCTGCTCAATGCAGGTCCAGAGCTGGGTTCTCAGGATCTTGCCCAGTCAAACTGAAGCATCACCAAGAAAGAGCATTCCAAAACATCACTGGAGGTTCCTTCTATCCAAATCAAGATTGTCATTGCTTTCAAGTTGCATCTTTCTTCCACTGGGCACTTCTTGGAAGAGTCCAACTTTATATCCTACTATTAGGTAACTAGTCCCCCTTTAGCCTTCTCAGAGTTGAACAAACTAAGATCTCTCAGGCTGTTCTCCTACAATCATGCGCTCCAGCCCTTTAAACATCTTTATAGGTCTCCACTGAACTACCATCAGTATGTCAATGCCTTTCATCCTGTGCTGTCCAAAACCGGACACGACGGCTCCAGATGCCAGCTCAGAAGTGCAGTCATGGTTTAAGCCAAGCCACGCAGTCACGCAGCCACTCACTCACTGCCCCCCTTCCTCCCTCAGCTCCCGGAGGGATGGGGAGGAGAATAAAGAAGAATACAACTCCCACAGGTTGCGATAAGAGCAGCCCAGTAACTAAGGTATAACACAATTCACTACTGCTACCACCAATAATAATAATGATAAGGGAAATAACAAGAGAAGAGAATACAACGGCTCACCCCTGACCGGTCCCCAGCCCCACCCCAGCAATGATCTAGCCCTTCCAGGTAACTGCCCCCAGTTACATCCTGGGCATGACTTGCTGTGGTATGGAATAGCTCTTTGGCTAGTTTGGGTCAGGCGTCCTGTCTCTGCTTCCTTACACGCTTCCCCTCTTCCCTGGCAAAGCATGAGACTCAGAAAGTCCTTGGTCAGACTAATCATCTGAGCAATAACTAAAAACACCGGTGTTATCAGCACTGTTTCCAGGCTGGAAGTCAAAAACCACAGCACTGCACCAGCTACTAAGAAGGATTAAAAATGACTGCTGCTGCTGAACCCAGGACATGCAGGATGGGGGTTACAGGGCACAGAAATCACTTTCTTTGACCTGCTGCCTACACTCTTGCTAGTGTAACAGGCTGCCCAGAGAGGCTGTAGAGTCCCTAATCCCTTAAGATACTCAAGACTCAAACAGACAGGGTCCTGGACAACCTGCTCCATGTGACCCTGCTTGAGCAGGGGTGTGGACAGAGGTCCCTTGCAACCTCAAGCATTCTGTGATATAACCCAGGATGCAGCCAGCCATTTCTGCTGCAAGGGCACATTGATAATTCCTGTTCCACTTGCTGTCCACCAGAACAGCCAAGGCTTTTCCTCCAAAGCTGCTTTCTTGGCAGTTATCTTCCATTTCAGATAAAGTACTGGCTTCATCTTGCATCCCCCACGATACTCCAATTGTAGGCAAAAGTGATTACAGACAAAACCCTTCACATTCAAGCTATTCTCAGTTTCAAGTTTCATTCAAAGAGTAAATTAACTCAGAACCAATCCACATGAAAGTATCATGCATTTTACTTCCATGTGTCACTTTTGGCAAATTCAGATCTACAGTATCCTATGAAAACATATGAAAGTTTAAGGACTGCAGTTTTAAAAGAAAACTGTAAGTAACTGTAACACTGCTATCAAATAGTAAAGAAAATTGTAGCAATTAGATTGCTAAGCCCCAAAAAATTAAATTCATCCAGAGAAAAAAATTTATAGATAATAATGGCCCAGTACCTTCTAAGGGGAAGATTGATGCTAAGTAGTCAAACTATACCTCTCCCTCACCACTACACCAAGATTCTGCATTGGGATGACCTGATTTTAGCTAGATCCTATTAGGTATTGGGTATCTTCCAAAACATAAGAGTCTAAGGTAAATGCAGGACTCTGAATATTCTTCTGTTCTTACCATATTTTATTCTAAATTCACTCATTCTTTCATGACTTGTGTGTATACCTGATTAGAGACTTAATTCTAGAAATGAGGTTTACTTCAAAAATAGGCATCTCACTACAGGTAATTAAGAAAATACATTAAAATACTTCATGCGATTTGAAAATTCTTATAAAGGCAACTAGTTCTATATATATTCCAAATCTTCATTCTATTAGAATAGTGTTGAACTCGAACTGGTAACTACAGAAGAGGCTATCAGGATGTAAAATTAAACAGATGAATGGGATGTATTCCAGAAATACAAATACTGTTGCCACAGAAATCCAAATTCTTGGAAGTAAGAGAAATTTCACTTGGAAGGTTTCCAAGGAATTTTTATTCTTGCCATTATCAGCACTAGACAACTTAAAATGAATCTTGATCTTCCATTTTACTGAAACAATTATGAAAGCTGATGTCTAGAGCTCTTGTATGCATCCTACTTAGAAAAAAGACTAAGCCCCCAAATAAATATCAGACCAATACTGTAATATCATGGTATTTTAGAAGTAAGTCTCACTTCTGTTTGCAACTGAAACTAATGGAAGTCTCAGTTCTTAAGCCTTCTGACTGCAAAATTGCACACGCCTTCAATCTAGGCATCTGTGCTACAGTTTTATTCTTGACTGAGAAGAGCAGTATAATCTGCTTCACATGCTTTCAGAAGACTAGAGAGCAGGATGAAGAACATGCCTGCAGTGAAGAGATCATTCCTGCTACTCCTCCTCCCATGCAAGGACCAGCCCACTGAGCACACTAGAATACCAGCTGATTACACCACCACTACGTAGCAGCCCAAAGACTTGTTTTCAGTTGAAAAAAAATGCTTTGCAGTTTATTTTATATGGTCCGCAGTAAAACAGATCAGTACATACTTGTCAATCCAGGCAAACTTCTCTCTGGTAGCTTTACAGAGTAACAGTTTAGAATTAGAAATAAGTAAGTAGCAGAAACACTTCTATGAAAGAATATTCTGGAACAGAAACACAGTCAACCTGTGTTCAAATAGAAAGGTTCAGGAGAAAGAAGTTTTCCATAAGTAGTAAAGCAGAGATATTCACTACATGGAATTCTGTAACAGAGAACCCTTAGAATAAGGCAATCAAGAAAAAAACAGCTAAACTACTTCAGATTTATTTGAAAGAAGGATGGTCCGGATGGATCCAGAAGCAACACGCACGTCTAAGAAAAGAACCAGATGTCAGCAGAATCTGTAACAGCAAAGAAAGAAGAAAGGGTATTATTTATTCAGTCTTTTGAAATACTGCACCCACATAATCTCTCCCCCAAGAGTAACAACCTTAAACTCTTCCCTGCTCCAACAGAAGAGGTTAAGATTAGTAATACCTCAGCAGCATTTGCCCAAGTCTTAAGAGCAAAAGCTGAAGTAACTGCTTTTGTGGCCCTTGAATGCCAACTGATTTGTTTACATTCCATCAGCTGAACAATACGAACAGCCAAATCAGTAACTTGTTCAGTTACTTTTCTCTAGTACCTCCAACTGTCAATGCTCCCTGTTCTTGCAAGTTTTTTTTCCTGCTCAAGGCACTTGACTTTCATGCTTTTGAGAAATGCAGAGCTGAAAACCCTGCCTCAGAAAACAAGTTACTTTTACATTAGTTGAATGTCTGTTTCTGTTTTGCCTTTTCTACTTCTTCCCCTCAACCCTATCCCGGTAGAGCAGTGCATCGATGTGGTTATAGCCATCCTAAGTCCGATACATAGATCGCATCACCTCCTTGACTCCTCTTCCTAAGAATTTCCTGTGCTCTCTCATAGGTCACACATCACCCCTTTGACTACCATAAGTAGTCGTCTTCATAATTACAAAGCTGTACAAAGCTCTCTGAGGTACCTACCTCACTTTAGCCACAAAGTAACATCCTGAACACTTACTAAGAAAGATATTCAAGTGCCTAAGGAAGCTGATGACATAGTTTTTATTGAAGAGCAGCAAATTCTACAGTTGAAGACAGACACTGAAGCAGAAATGGCAAAATAAATGGCTGCAGAAAACAGGAGTAAATAAAAGGTAGAAGAAAAGGCACAAGAACAGGATCATTTCTAGAAGGCCTTGATTTGCAAAGATGCCAGAAACTGGAAGCATTAAATACAAAGAAGCCTCAATAGAAAAAAAAAAAAAAAAAAAAAAAGAACAACCCACACCACTAAGCAAGAAGAAAGGGAAACTGTTTATTTCTTGGTTGACAAAGTTTTCTGTCATTTAACCACAGAAGATGGGGTAAAAAGCAGATGGCTCCCTCCATTTGTAGAAGTGTATATAGTATCAGAGATTACTTAATACAAAACTAAGTAATACCTGAAGTGAAACAGAAGTGATTTACCACATGAGGAAGAGACCCCACTATGAAACCACATTTTAAACTAGCTAAAACCACATAACTTGTCTTTATAAGAGACCAGCAAAAAAAAAAAAAAAAAAAAAAAGAAGAAAAATCAGTATTTCTAATATTTCAACATGAAGAGGTCGTTCAACTCTCACAATTATTGGTTTCATCAACATTATTTACATAAATAATGAAGCTAGAGTTTACAAAGCAGTAACAATGGCAGGAAGCAGATATGCAGTTAATTGTGCTATCGAAATAAAAAAGGACAGATCTGCCTTAACAGCAAAGCAGCAAAGAACAGATACTGCATGTGACAAGACAAGCTGAAAACCCTAGATGCTTCCACTGAAGTACTGCATGGCAAGACATCCTATCATTGCATTCAGTGAGATTTAAACCAGTAGATAACAGTACATTTCGTGAGAGTAAACACAAATCCTACAAAAGCAATGAATCATAAGTTGCAGAACTGATGAATGTGTATCATTATATACAGTGAAGGATCCTAAACCCCTCCACACAGATAAAGCAGACTAAATGAATTTTAAGAGTTTTATAAAAGCATGTGTTTTTTTGCAAGGAAAAGAATGTGAAAGAAGGAAGCACAACTACCTAAGTTGTTTTTTTTCTACTGGTTGCAAGGGATAGAATTGCCTGGCTAGTCTTGAAACATGTTCAGTAGCAAGTGTTCATCTACCTAAGGAATTCAATCAAATGCATTTTTATTCAATACTGAAGGAAAATTTTCACTAGGGGAAGAGACACTGCAAGCATCCTCTCCAACTAGGAAAACACCCACTTGTCTTCTATTCTCCCAGTACTCACTTTATTCCAGAGCTACTAAGAAACCTATAACGAAACAGATAGAGCTCCCTCCCCCTTTTTTTTGACAGCACATGAAGACCATCACTTTAAAGAACTGCCCAAAGCAAGCAAATCCCAGGTCATATTCCAACAAGAAGAATTTTAGTTACAGTAGCAGAGAAAAAAAAATATTAAAGGAACATTATAAACTAGTAAAGCATTAAATGACTAAATGCTTTCATGGCAGAATCAAGAGCACTATGGACTGAGCAGATCAGTAAGCAAAGCAGTCAAAAACTGGTTTTAGAAGCAGACACCAACTCAGCTTTAGCTTAGTTAACAGCTGAAAATTAAAAGGTATGGCTGGCTGCACAAGCCAAGTCACAGAATCCGCCTGTTTATTAGAACAAGGTTGTCAAACCTTCACCCAAATCCAGCAAACCAGGACACAAACACTGCAACTGCCTTGACAAGGAATTCAACGAACTTGGTAGAAACAGAAAATATGCAACGTATCAGAAACATTGAAACAGTATAGGTATGTGCTTTTGGTCTACATGAATTCATGGCAGGCATATTTGGGACGCTTCAATTTGTTGCATACATACTGATTTTTAAATTAATTACAAAAGTAACTGGTTATCATTTTAGTTATATGAAATGCCTACTTGAAGAAATAAAGTACTTCAATATTTGCACAGACTGAAACACTTCAGTATTGAACACTTTAGCCACCTCCTTCTCAAATGTGATCTCATCTTCCAGCTTTATTCTCTAGTCTCATTCATTTTGTTTAGCATCATTCTTTAAGTCCCTCTTGCCTCTCTACATGTGAGGAGTTTATGGTCCAGTAGCAGTTATCTTCGGGTTTAAAAAAAAAAAAAAAAAAAAATCCACTTCCAATAAGGGTTTTGACATTTTTTCTAAATTGTCAGAATTATTTCATTTTTGGAGGAAGGAATTCATCATTGTTTTCTCCTTTTTAAAAAAGTTTGACTTGCACTTAGCTGTCTTCATGAATGGCTGTTGTACAATCAGAAAATTAACATGCTCTTGCATATAACCACAGTGAACATTAATTAGTTAGCCTTTGTCCTTTATTTTACCCCCTTACACAATTTATTAATGTGTTTATTTTTATCATGATTTTTCATAGATTTTTTTAAGATGAAAGAAACTTAAGTTCTGTAATTACTGCAGTTTTCAGTAAGAAAACACTATCACCTCACAGAAAAGCAAAACATGATGCAAAACTCAAGATTTGTTGTATCTCAGTTTCAAAGCAGTTTTCTGTGTACCAGGTTCAGAACCTAAGTGCATCTATCACCTTGAAAGGTGACTTAGACACTTCAGAAAAAAAACCTTCTCCCCATCCCAGGAATAATACTGTTTCTTACTCCCACCAACAGTCCAAAGCAGAGGAACAACACCTTCTGTAGCTAATGGATTATTTGCACTCAAGTGGCCTTTCTGAGAGCCACAGTAATTTTTATTATCCACAATTTTAAATTTCTCATTCCAGAAGAAAAAAAGATGTCCATGATAAGTTACTGAAAATTAACTGGTCAAATCAGTGTAATATTTATTTAAAGAAAATAGGGATGAAGTAGATAGTTACAGGTCATAAGAGTCAGTTTTCATTTATTACCACTACAGATATATAGCATATTGATAAGCGTGACATGGACAATATGAACTGCTTAATACAAAGCTCATACTAGCAAGACCTACATATTTTACAACTGTTTGTAATAAAAACATTTGCTAAAATTGTTGTGACACACAATCGTTGTAAAACAATGCTGTGATCAAACGACACATCAATTTTTCCTGTATTATCAATTCCATTGGGTTTATTTTAGTGTGTAATAGCAACTCTCCCATGTTCTCCCCTTCACCAGCTCTCTTTTAAAAGCTAGATCTAAAAGAATTCCAAAAAACATTGTTATGACTGAACAAAGCAACCTACAATTTACCACTGGGGCCCAGTGAGTTGGGAGTGACATTGTCCAAAGTCTAAATTCCTTTTTTAAAACCACAGAATTCCTTGAAAACATTCAGTTAAAAAAAAAACAAAAAAAAACCCAAAAACAAAAAACAAAAAAAAACCTTAATGTAAAAGGAAGTTCAAACCTAAGTAACTCCTGCTAGACAGCTAAATATTCACCAATAATTGTGTCCAGAGTAACTTTGACACCGACAACATACACTACAGAACTTTATAGTCTGAATTTCTCTTACTATCAAAGATACCCTCAAACCCCCAAACTCTAGGAGCATTTGAATCCTACCAGTTAAGAATTACACTTAACCATCAGTTCAAATCAGATGCACATAAGCACTAGAATTAAGGCTCTCACAGCCTGTTACAGCTGCACAGCACCAAATATTTCCACAAAAGAATTAAGAACTTGCTTGAATAAACTCTGCTATCAGAACTGGATGCACCAAAACAACGTGTCTCAATTTTAAAGGTTTTCTGAAGGCTCACCACAATAATGCATGATACCCGACACTACTTGTGAAGATTCCTGGTACTACAAACTGCTCCTCCCCAAATCAAACCAGAACATGCAACTTGCTACCCATATCCTTCTCAGTTGTAAATACACATCTAAACATAAAATACAGTTGCTAACAAAATAGAGTACAGTCTGTAATGAGTTAAATACAGATTTATCATTCAACCTCTCAAAATTCCATGTTCATTTCACAATTCCATGTGCACTGCATGTTATAGTGGTTGTGTGGGAATGTCAAGTTCAAAGTTAATCTCATGTCTTTTTGTTTCTTCAAGAGACAGTATTCAACGTTTCTTCAAGTCTTTCCATGGCTTCTGGGCATGCCTACGTTTCTAGTATCTTGGAAACCTATTCTGTCCCTTTTCGTATAGCTGTGATGAAAGAATAATGCTTATGTTACGTTTTCAGTTACGCTGTTTACATATGCACGTTTCCAGATGTGCTCTTTGCACACTGCATACACACCAGAACAGACATCCCCAAAAGCATGAGAACTGAATGCCCAAAGAGAAAACACGAAGACACATCAGGCAACATTAAAGTACTTAAAAACATTCAGCACTGTACTCCCATTTTTAAGAAACCAATGATCCAAGAGAAAAGGAAAGAGATTAAGAAAGAACCCAAAGCAACGCGCAGCACAGAGGCCACTAGCATATTCAAGTGTGAACTTCAAAATCAGATATAGAAATTTCTTGCTAGTAAAATAGTACTTTTGTGTAAAACTGTCCCTATGCATACAGAACAGAATGTGCCAAGCAAAAAAAAAAAAAAAAAAACTTCTAATTTCATATCCTCCATACAAATATCTAATATTTCAGAGGTATCCTATTATACCATACTCTGATTAACATTTAAACCATCCAGACAGCATTAGCAATGGCTGAGAGCTAAGCTGGCTCTGTAATATGCAAAAGACATCAGCATCAGATTTCTGGATTTGGAATTATTTTTAACCACAATAATTATTACTATCTTAATGGTCTTACACATAAATAAAACCCAAATCACAAAATTTAACACATGGTAGAATGAAAGTAGAAAATTTTGAAATCTAATGCTGTGACAGTGAAGGAGATTAGACTTAGTACAGGTACACAACCAGTGCGTGATCAGTTAGAGCACTCTCACAGCAATGTGCAATCTACATGGTCTGAACATTTTTAAATGTTTCAGTTGCATATAAGCAAGCTTTTATACCTAAAACAGAACATCACTGAAGGACCAGTAACCCTGTGTGTCAGGCTTGCAATCAGTATACTTGTGATATGCCCATTAGAAAGAAATAGAAGTTAACAAAGTTTCATTTCAATGATGTTTTCATTAAGAACAAACAGGTATTATTATAGCAACATCAAAAAATGCCACCAGTAAAAGGCCCGTTACAGCTAGTTTGCTCTCACTGGCATTAATTCATTTTTAGAAGTCTTTGTTAGTTAAAGACTTCTAATAAGAAGTAAAACCATCTTACACATAACAGGATAAATTTAAGAACTATTAATGTCTCTAACTTTAAATTACAGATAAGTAATTACCATAATTACCTGCTTGTATTCACCAACGCAGTTCTGACAGCAGAATCTTTTCTGCTGACCATCAATAGTAAGAACATTGTTTCCAGCTCCTTTACTGGGTAAATACTCCCCACAATGCTCACAGCAGTTCATTATTAAACCATTTGCCATCCTGTACCTATTGAAGCAATGGTCGCTGCACAGCTTATGAGTCATATTTTTAAAGCTAACTTCATGACGAATCTAAAAAACAAAAGTAAAAAGTATTCTATCACCACACAAGCACAAAGCAGCCTGCAACTACCAGACAAGCTGCAAATCTTACATTCAAGTACAGTAACTAAAATAAGATCATACTAGCTCACTATTTCAGGACAGATACACTTGAAATTACCATGAAATACAGGAACATAAATTGGTGTTTCTGTTGTGTTGAAAGTTCTAGGAAAAAATTCTCAGACCCATCTGCTCATGCAGCCTACAAGCAAAGATGACTGGGAAGGATGTAGTAATTTCACATTAGAGCAAGTCAGTGTATGCAAATTTGTTAGATACTCAATTAACAGGCTAACATGCCATATAAAGACTACCCAGACACGCATGCTGTGCAAAGCAGTAGGTAAAACTATGGCGGGCTCAGTAATGACATCAAGACTAAATTACTACAAGAATTTTAATTTTTGCATATTCTACAGATCTCTCAAATTTGCACAATCTTTCAAAACATGCAGGGAAAAAAAGTAAATACTACAGTAAATCTTGACTTTCTCCACAGCAATTCTTCTGTGTGAGATATGGGTTATAAGATTCTACATCTAAATAAAACTGCCAACAGTAACAATCAGCAAAAGTTGCTGAAACAAAAATTAAATATTAACCTCTTTGAATTCTTTCTTCATTCAATTGCTCTTCATGAATATTAAGACTGCATATCTTAATAATTCACTGTATATGAAAATATCGAATCAGATTTTAAACTTCCTTATTTTCAATTCTCTTATTTCAGAACGTAAATTATTAATACTGTCATTACCGAAAAAGAGAAGATTAAAAAAAAAGGATCAGACCTCAGTTAGTTTACCACAGATAGTGCATCGTGATTTATTCAAAGTTCCTTTCGAGGGATTCTGTTTATCTTCATAGAAGGATAAACACGATGTACTGCAAAACTCCTGGAAAGACTCACTTGAATCAACTTGAGCAACAATGGTACCTTTCATTGTTGTTATATCTCTGAAAGACAAAAAAACCCTCTAGTGTTCTTGTGTATAAATAGATATATATATTTAAACAAGAAAACTTTACATCTTGTAAGATTCGTTCTTCATTTTAATATTTACATTTCAAACCAGTTTTATGAACGTACACTTGTTAGTGACATGTCAAACACAAAGTTTGATAATTTCTTACTACTGCAAGTTCTATGTTTTTTCCCCATGTAAAACCCCATTTTTTTTCTGTTTGGATTGTCCCCTTCCCTCCTGCCATTACATCATTCCAGACCCAAGTGACACTAATGCACCGTTAGGTATCAGTTGTGGTAAACTCAATCTTATTAAAAAAACCTCTGAACCTTTTGCAACTTTACACAAAAGCTATACTTTCAATTTATATAAAAATTCAGCTATATAGTAAAAGGCAAGAAATGGTCTCTATTGGTACAGAATTCCCACTATTTCCAGTATTAATCTCTGGACAGGATGACAGAAGGTTGTTTTCTCATAAATACAATCAAAAAGCTTAAAACCCGACAAAAACTTACCTAAAAGTCCAGCATTTAAAATTTTTAAAAAGTTAGTTTCATCATTAAAGTTCCAAACTACCTGAAGAGTTCATGCAGCTGCCCATGAAACTGCACCAATTAAATGCAGACATACAACCATCAATAAAATAAATTTGAAATAGAACAAACCTTCTAATCAAACTGATTTACACTGTTGTCCACTGAAGCTGCTTTTGGATTTCCTTGATCTTCAATTTTATGCCACACATGCTGCAAACTTAGCAAAGTCACTAACACCATGCTTGTCAGTGTACCTTTGAAATGAGCTCTCTCAAACTTCTAAGGTAGCTTTATTCTTAACCCCAAACTACTGAACACCGTAAATTAGGAGCAGTAAAGAGAAGAAATAAAAGCCTCCCCCTTTTGCCTAAGAAAAAGACCTATTACTGACATCAGAAAATGCTATTAGGTAGAATAAATAAAAAATTGGGCAAGTCTGGAAGTCTTCTGACACCATGATGAATCACCAGTTGGAAAAGATATGCCCCAGACACTCATACCTGGGAGCCCTAAAACCAGGATGAGTAGAAAACACTGGAAAAATTCTGTATGCATCCCTAGAAACTTTTCCTTGAAAATAAACTTGTACCACCCCTGGCTATTCTTCCATTAAAGGAAAATCAGCAGCTTTTGGCTTACTCTTTGGCATGCTAGTAAGGATTTGTGTTAGGGAATGGTATCACTTCTGTTCCTCAAAACAAAGCCACAGCTCCCGCCTTGAGGAGCTCACAGTTTCTGGCTAGATTCCACCAGGACTTACAAACACTATTAACTTGTATCAAAGCACATACTCATTTTTACCAAAGGACACAAGTGTAAAGTCATAAAGTAACAAGTCAATAAAAGCTGTAAACACTGAGGAGAATGCCAGGTATTTCCTATACCTTCCTTCTTATAGTATATATAGTGTGTATATATATATATATAGTATATATAGTATGCCTACTATTTACGTAGGCATGCTTGTCATTCTTCAAAAGTTGTCATAGCTGTCCCTAACCATGGGGAGCATCTAAGGTTTCTCCACACTGCCAACAGTGGAAGAGCTCCCAGTTTTCTCTGAGCTTCTTGCAACTATCAGTTCCTCCTTTGAAAGCCTCTGGGGTTTTTTTATCTTCATCTATCAAAATGAATGCTTTCTATACAACACAAGGTCCACTTTTTCTCATAAAGGACTTCAGATATAGAAAACGTATCTTGTCGGAGGATATAAGAACAAACCCAAGTAACTTTTAGTGTATTTGCTTTCATAGAAATCATATGCCATACTACAAATTCAAAACCTGGTACTTTTGTTGCAGCAGGCACAGTGAATTCAACATTTCCAAACGACATTAAAGTGACACTATATAAAGTACTTGTATAGTCAGACTTTGTACCATTAATGGAACAGTTCTCATTCATGCATGAGAATTTCAAGTATCACTGGGTTTAGCTAATGTGAAACAAAATTTAAAAATTACTTACTTTCTGCACATAACACAAAGTTTCTTTGGAGTGGGTTTGTGTGAGAAAGATGAGAGGCAGGTAGTAGAACAAAAAAGGTGAGCTGATCCTTTTCGCTGATACGCAGTCTGTCCCTTTTGTAAAGGCTTTTTGCAGTTTGCACATGTGACTTTAACCTGTTTAGAAGGCTGCTGCTGGGCAGAAGGCTGGAAAATCTGTTTAGGAAGTGATGCTACAGGTGACAAGGAATCCACACCTGGCTGCTTCTGATTCCTAGGGAAGGAAGCTGACTGGGATATCCAAGAATCTTCAAGAAAAAACAAACATAACTAAGTGAAGAGACATGCACATAAATATATATATACACAGAGAGAGATAATGATAGTCACAAATATATGAGCATGAAATAATTTTTCTGTAAAATGCTATTTGATAGTACCAGTCTCCATTGTTACAAAGCTTTGGAACATGAACAAATTTCAGGATGGTCCCATCTTACATCTAGTGACAAATTTTGCAGACCTCAATTCACTTGCAGTGGATTTGCAAACTGGTATTTTTATCTTCAGGCAAAAGAAACTGCAATTGCAAAAAAAAAAAAGGAGGAGAGAGAGAAGACCAACAATAACACAATTTCTAAGCTAAGGTTTAAGATACAAACTCCACAAATCCACAAAAACATGACATGAGATCTTAGATCTTCATTAGTTATTTTGTTCTAAAGCTTTAAACAAGCATCGCATGTCAGGCCTCTGTGATAAACCCTAGGATTGGGGTTCCCCATACTCATTTTCTAGTCCAGCCTGTAGTCAGAGAACTATACTGCAGTTAGAGTGAAGCACAGTGGCTCCACATTTGGGATCTGCATCAATGTCATTAATTCCTATAAGAGTTCCTGGTTTTCTCAGTAAGTTTTTCAATGCAATGAATACTACTTGATGAGCAAAAGTGGCAAAGTCATGGGACTTCCAAGTCTTCCTCTGTAGAAATCAATGAACTTACAAAATACATTTACCTGGAAAAAAAAACCCAAACCTTTTCCAATAGCTATCCCAACTACTGTCACAGCACTTGGCACTTACTTTTCAAGTTTTTTATTTCCAGCATCTAGAACAGTACCTCACCATTACTTACTGAATAGTAAACACCTGCATAAATATTACTGTACTGGATAGTATTTGTCCTACTACTTTTGAATAAACACAGTATTTAATGTAACTAAATAAAAATACTAAAGCCTTGAATATCTTATTGAGTAATTCAGCGTATTCCTAGAGTGTTATTATAACTACTATTAACAAGCAAATATAAAAAAGGGTAACTTTAAATTCTATAACTTCAGATAACAAAACCCTTAACCTACAAGCTTCAGCAACTGCCCAAGCTTTATTCTTAACAGACATTATCTCGGTCCATAATCATTCACTAAATAGAAGGCACCCTTTCCTCATACCATTTCCTGAGGTCCTCTTTCCCAAAGAGGATTTTATTAACACATGTTCTGCTTTGTAATTTTTAAATTAATTTTAAGGACAAAGTTCTAAGAACCCAAGAACAACAACAAACATGCATTCCTTAGCAAGCAGAAGATATTTCCTAGTGTGACTTCGCAGCTGTAAAGGATGCCCTGTTTCTCAAACACGTAAGATGAGTTGGAAATTTACCCAACGTAATGCTTACAGGTAAAGAGAAGAGCTGGAACAAAGAGGGAAAGGAGGGAAAACAAAACACATTCCTCTTTAAACCACTCTTACTATAATGGCTGTTCAGGGTGCTCCCGTTCTTTTCCACTTGTTCCTGCACAAATCTGCTATAAAATTATTCCTTACTCTTACTCATACCAATACATTTACTTGCAGAGCCATCTCGCAAAAATGGTTCAATGAAATTACGCCTTTTTTAAAAAAAATCTAAAAAAAAAAACAACCCTGCATCAGCACAACACAATCATAGAATCAAACATGGGGCAGAGGTGGGGAGAGTTTTACAGAGGTATGCTGCTCCTGAAACCTTCAGACACATCTGCATTAATGACATGGTTCAGATCAGGCCAATTCTGAAATCCACCCTCAGTTCACCAGGTTCTGCTGTTGGTTCTGTTGTCAGAACAGTTTTGACGCACAAAACAGGATTACATTCAGAGAAACATCTCTGGAAAGGTGCCTGGACTAAATGATCTTTAAAGGTCCATTTCCAATCAAAATTATTCTATCAGATGTACTCTCAATGCTTACTGGGAACACCAGGTTCTGAATTAATGTGCTGGACAGAAGTTTCTGTTATGCAACTACTACTTTCCATACAATGGAGGCACTTAGCTGAGGGGAATAGACGACTCCAGAACAAATCTTCCAAACCACATATGCAATCATAGAATTGTTTAGGTAGGAAAAAGACCTTAAGATCAGAGTCCAACTGTTAACCTAGCCCTGCCAAGACCACCACTAAACCATGTCCCTAAGCACTATACCTACACATCTTTTAAATACCTCCACGGATGGTGACTCCACCAGTTCCCTGATCAACAAATCTCATCTACTATTTTTCTAACAAGTAGATATCACATGTCCCAATTCCTGTGTCACTGGTGAGAGAAAAAGGGGGAATAATCAGGAAACAATTCATGCTTGCATCTTCAAGGCTTCAAATCCTCTATACAGGAAACAAACATGAATAAATCTTGTCCCAGATGTAAGCAAGAACATCTTCAGGTAACAGCCTAGTTCCAAGATTTGCAAAGCTGCTCTGTAAACTGATGTATTAAGTCCTTACATAAAGTTTTTATGTTAAACAAATGCTAACTAGCAAATCCCTAAAGAAAGTTGTGGTACCTCGAAAAAAAAGTTTGCTACCCATCTTCTTACATCCTATTTCTGAAGTGTAAGCAATGTTTTTTAATCTATGATCTTCAAATTATATAAATAGAAGTATTTTTATCATCAGTGGGCTCAAGTTAACTAAGCAGAAGTCTCCACATTCATTGGAAATATTTTAGAAATCTGGAAATCAGAACAGATGGAACATCACTGATCCAGAAAAGATGAATCTATACTTAGCAATCTTAGATTTGTATTGTGTAAAATATATTAGACATGTTTAAGATCACTTGCTTCCTGTCACATTATCAAAGTTTCTAACAGGTAGGGTTAATTGCTACTGACAAGATCTCCTAAGAGAAAAGGAGGCATCTTCCAGGCAAAAAGAAGAAAATTGAAACTTAGGAAGGTGGAAAGGTTTCAAGATACAAGTACAAAAACTCATAAATGACCTGCACCTACCGTGCTTCAGGCTTTTTCTTGCATAAAAGCCACCTCCTCTATAGCCGTCTTCCCTTTTTCCTCCTCTTGTTTATTCTCGTGTTTTTTCTAATTCCTCGTTTGGTGTTTTTCTCCTTTCCTTTTACCTGTGACAGTCCTCCCTGCTTGCTTTTGAACCTACTGCTGTTTATTTTTCACATACAAAATCCACAACCATAAAAAAAAAAAAATCTCGTATATTTACACCTTGAAATACGTATTTCATATCCACTTGTAAATCCATTTTTCCCTCCCTTCCTCCGAGTAGGTCTTTTTCATCCAGTCCCTAAAAGGACTTCCAGCCAATACTTCAAACTCAATGTATTTCAATACTGCTATGGTCCAAGTCTATCACACTTAATTCACATTGGCAAAGTTCTGGTACATCTCTGTTAGTTACACCAAAAATGTAAGTTCAGTAGCTTAAGGGAAAGCACATGCTGACTTTCTTAAGATGCACTCTGCCCAAGAAAAACAAAGGCACTACATTAAGGTAACAAATGCTTTAAGTTCTCATCTACAACTAGCTCACCATCTGTGATAACGCAATAAACATACCCCATGTCTAGAGATCAACTAGCAATAGTGGGAATGTTGGTTAGATTAGGAACTGATTTCCTAAATTATTCAGACAGACAACCAAAGTGTAATACCAGCTTTCAAGTTCAGGAGTCAAATTTCGGATTCAGTTTCAAGTTTAACACAAAAACCTCACATGCTAAATCCAAATTAAAGCTCGGATTCATACTGCCGTTTCCATAATACAATATGAAAGGTATTAATGCTTATGCAAAAATACATTTGGTAGTATATGACCAAAAAGAAGACCTGTATCCGCTGAAAAACAACTTAAAACACCTCCAAACACATATATTTTAATCAGCATACAGACAAGTTAAGAAATCACAAATTAACAAGGGTCTATTGCACCTAGATTGTAATGGGTTTAAATTTTCCTTTTAAAATTACCCTAACTAGTGTGAAGTTAAACCTGCAGCAAAAGTGGCGATTTGGCTTCTTGCCCACTTTTAGCCTAACAGGGCAGAAGAGCATCAGTATATGTTTGAACCTGGAAGATTTTAAATTACTCATGTGAAAGCTTAAATTCTGTAAAATAGCAATTCCAGAAGACCATTCATGGCTGTCCCGTTTGGCTTTCAGCAATATATGTTTACTGACTAAATCAGGAGACAATATACTGCTATTTGCAAAGAGATACACAACAAAACCAGCAAATTTAAACTAATATTGTATGATATAAATACATATTATCACAGGTGATTAAAGAGCAATTATAAAGTGTGTATAAATTACTGCAGGAACACACAAGTCCACAAGTAACTTGGACCCCGTTTTGGTAAGCACTGTAAACACTAAGAATTGCTCAGTACATAACAAATTATGACAGCTAGCTACTTACAACTTATGATCAGACTTCCAAATTCTCTTATTTTGCACATCAGACTATATTCAAGACAACAGATCAGAAGTCTTCAATAACTTTGATCCATTAAACTGCTCACAGAACTACACAAAAGGCATAAATACGCTAAGCTTTAGTTGTGTCAGTTAAAGCAGTAGACTCAAGCCAAAGACAGCTTTGCTTTAAATACAAATACTTATGTCTCAAACCACCTGAAGGTATCGCTAACTGCTAAACTGGTATAGTTTACCTAACAGTTTATGTCACTGATCGTATTTTATTCTGGAGTCACAGATACGGTTGTGACTGGGATGAAGAGAACCAAAATCTTCCAGCTAAAATACTAAGCAGTGCCACTGCCAAAAGTATTTTAATCAAACATTCTATTATTTGTTTTCAGCTTTCAAGGAAATGTTGAGAATAACAACTTACCAGGATTATGATGAGTCACAGATTCTCCATTTTGAAATACATCTCCAGCCACGTTCATCCTACCAGGATTGAAAGGTCCTACACCAGTCTTGGTCTGTGAAGTCAAAGATGGGGTGTATGTTTGCATACTAGCACCGAAATTACTTGACTGCAGTCCGTTAGATACATCTCCCAAGTTGGCATTCTGCAGTGAGGTTACATGTGTAATCATTAAGTTCATGTCATGCCCTTCAGCATTTTCTAAATGACTATCACTCACAGAGCTCATAGCTCCTGTTTCTAATGTAGTAACATTAGCAATTTGAATTTCAGAGTCTGGTTCTGTGGTTATACCACTATTACCTATTCCTGAATTTACCTTACTTCTTGAAAAACTTGAAGGTGAGAATTCCACATCGTTGGTTCTATTTTTACACTCTGGAAGTCTTCGTTCATTAAAACTGGAAGCATTCTTCTCTTGTCCTTGATTTGTTTCAATGTCTTCTTCATCATCAATAATAATAGTTTCACTTACGCTCCCCTTTTGAGAATTTAAGTCTTTTGGAGGAGAAAGCATTTTGCTTTCATTCCCCTGAAGTTCTTCATTTTTTGATGTTGTAAAAGCAGCATTCCTTTGATCTGACACAGAGTTTTGTGGAGGTTGTACAGGTTCAATAAAAACTACATCATCATCATCTTCTATAGGTGAGCTTTGAAATTTATTAGGCCTAGAAACTAAAGAACTTGGTGGGCCTCCAAATGTATTTCCAACATTTGCAAGACCTGCTGCCATGGTGGTATTCCCTACCAGACCAGGAGTACGTTCAGAAAGTTCTAATCCTCCCAGAGGAGTCGTGTCCATTCCAGATCTGTTGTTTAAAGAAAAAAATAAAGCAAAAGAAAACATCCAACTTCAGAGTAAGATATAACTTTCCAGTAACCATTCTTAAACACACTATTGTTAATAGTGTCAGCTTTTACTTTGTTTTCTTACTAGATGATCTTTAAGGTCCCTTCCAACCCAAATCATTCCATTATTCTTCCTGAGATCACATAAAGAAAACGCAGTTTCCCTATGCTCTTCTTTGAGCCTCTCAACATTCATTTACTTTCTAATCCTACACTAGCAAAAAAATACTGCCATCACCAACATTTCCCACACATTAGCTACACATCATTATTTAGCAATTCATATATAGGAAATGTATACATATGTAGGAATACATACATATATAAAAAATACATATACAGGAAACAGAATTTTTCATATTTATTGCATGATCCCAATTTCTCAGTCTCTTTCCCACCTATATATGCACACGATGATGCTGTAACACTGCTTTTACTAATCTGCAAAGCAAGACCAGAAGGTAGACATGCAGAAAGAAAACTTGAATTCCTATTAAATTTCATTCCTATTAGAAATACATAGAATAAGACTGAAGCACACATCCAAGTGCCTAACAACAAAGAAAAAAAAAAAAAAAAGAAGAAATGTTCTGCGTAACAACTTTGAAATCCTACTGATTTTCTTCTAATCCCACACTGACAAAGCTCCTTAGGTGGCCCAATACAACTGGAGCACAGGAGTAAGCAAGAGAGATATGGAACACATAATGAGAACAGATAAATTATTGAGCAGCAGAAGGTGCACAGCAACCTCTCATTACTAGCCACTACCACAGGCAGCTCATTTGACGGCCTGACTTAGTATCTCCTGTTCCACTGCAGCTTTCAACAAGTTAATCTTTTTTTTTAAACAGCAAGTGATGCTTCTTCAGGCTCCTTCCCAGCAGCTACTTTGTCTGGTGCTTACTGTTTGCTTTTAGCAATTGTTCAGTTTGGGGAATCTGTTCTTTGTAATTGTCAATGCTACCATGAATTTAAAAAAATATATATA
>WYDI02027323.1:0-34363 GCA_009867235.2 Psittacus erithacus | reverse complement strand
ACTGTAAGGATGGTGAGGCACTGGAATGGGTTGCCCAGGGAAGTTGTGAATGCTCCATCCCTGGTGGTGTTCAAGGCGAGGCTGGACAGAGCCTTGGGTGACATGGTTTAGTGTGAGGTGTCCCTGCCCCTGCAGGGGGCTTGGAACTAGGTGATGTTAAGGTCCTTTCCAACCCTAACTATTCTATGATTCTGTGATCCTAAAACTAGCCCCTGAGTTGCCCACACAGCAGCCTAGCCGCAGAAAAGAGATGTGCAATAGTTCCTTGAGAAATGTTCCATATCCACAGCTTACACTTTTATATTTTAAGAGGAAAAAAAAGAGAATTTCAGCATTGAAGACTTTCTGTCTTTGTCTCCATGACAGGAATACTGCATTATTTTTTTTTCTTCCCTATACCTACAGTTTGTACTAAGCAAGAACAAATATATGTTTCTAGAGACTAAGTTTCTCCTTTTTCCAGAAAGAAAGGAAGGAAGAATAAGAACCAAATAGGCAACAAACAAACAAATGAACAAGCTGAGAAATAATTTACACCACTCTCTCTATAAGTGCAGAAATATTGTTTGTCTGAATGAAAGGGCATGAAGTATCATGACTAGGTGAAGAAGCAGGACCTGCTAGTGCCTCTCACTTATTCTGTGACCATGTGATAGACAGGCACAGCCTTGTTCAGATTCTAAAGAGCCTCCTTCTATTGTTTGCTGAATGGTGCCTATTAAGCTTGGCTAAAATACCTCCCTTCCTATTCCAATGTTTTTTGAAATTTAGTAAAAAACTATGCTGTCCATACATAAGCTTCCAGTATCTACCACAAGAAAAGCCAAAAAATTCCTTTCTTAAGCAAATTGAAGGAATATTTGTAAGCCAAGCGGAAGTGGGGTGTGGAATTCTTGTGGCATAATGTGGGTAAATCCTTTTTTCTAGGGAGATTCTACAAGAGGTTTTACTCCATTAATCCCTCTTACTAGAACAAGCAACACCCCTCCCCGCCCCCTCCCCCCCCATATCCACCCTTAACCATTCTTTTTTCCCTTCCTCTTTCTCTGCGTTCTTTAGTCCTAATTCTTTGCCTAATCAAAAAGGAAACACGAGTCAATGTAAAGACAAGTGATTTTGGAACCAGCTCTAGAGCAATGATCTGCAACCTTTGCTGGATTACGGATAACAACACCGAGCAGCAAAGAGAAGCATGTAAATTAGCAAACATAAGGAACCCACTACTAACCTTACTGATCTTGCTGCCACTTGAACAATGACAGTAATGTTGATAATAAGGGGAAAGGCTCACATAAACACAGTCAGGAGTATAAAGTATTAGAAAGGCATGCCCAGAGTGGGAACACAACATGATAGATCTTCAAGGCAGAAACAGAGATTGTGTAGCATTTGCTGCTGGGTGAATATCAGAGAACAAATACTTTTATCTAGTGCGATAATGGCTTTCTTAAGTTGGTTGCAATTTGGCACAGTATTTTTATTATGCACACAAAAATGTTGATTCAGTATTCTTGTTCTTCTGGTTTATACTTAGCAGATTGTAAATGCATATTATCTTAATATTTCATGCAATCTTTGGATTGTCAACATTTAGATAGAGTGTATTTTTGAAGAAAATGCAGACTGGAGGAGCATTTGGATCCTATGTCAATACATTAATCACTATCGCTGTCTTCCTCCTGTACCAGGAAGGGGGGGAACCACATCCTAAAGATGATTAATCTTTTGAAATAAAGGAAAAAAGAATTTATTTTTTTTCCTGAACTATTTCAGAATCAGCAATTAGCTCCGAAGACAAGTTTCAGCACTTCTTGACAAAACAGATGGGAATTTTTCCATCTATGTTTCTTATAGAGAAAACAAATTCATTTTATTTACAATTTAATCCCCCATTTACTATTTAACTGCATTTTCCCTATTTCCTATGTGAAGCATACTTTCCTCAGACTTATTTTCTTATTGTTTCCTGGGTTTTATATACATTTACACACCAAAAGTATTAGATAGACATAAAGGAAAAGGATAGGTTTTCTCTATCTGAAAGAACAGCTTTTGAAAGCTGTTTGGTACAGTTTAATGTAATATACATAAAAACAATTTCTATTTTCTCTAATTTCACAAAATGCACTTCTCAGACATTTACTTCTTTAAGTCAGCCTGAATCGCCATGTTACAGACTTAGCTATAAGGGAAAGAAAAAATGGAACATTCATTATATTAGTGCAAAAATAATCTAGACTGGCTGGTAATTTTACCTTAAATCTAGCCTTTCACACATACGAAGTATTGAAGTATCTGGCTTTTTTCTTCATGAGCTTTGGCGTCAATTTGGGTGCATGGATTGAAACTTCGTGTCAATTTGCATGCATGGGTTCATCTCCGTTTTGAAATCTCTCAGTGCTACTGGGACTCTGCCTTTATGTTTAAATTATTTAGAATATGACTGTTCATGAGAAAATTAGTGATTTTATTTTTGTAATGATACCAGAACAAGCCTGCTAAAGGATCTGACTGAATCCTAGCCAAAGATTTCTGTCTCAGGCTTGGACTTCTAAGATACTTTTGAAGAAAGCTTCTTGCTTTGGTTCTGCCTAACTTATGGATAATCAGTGAACCTTCAGGCTTGAAATACTCTGAAAAATGGTATAGTCATACCAGGTTATAGAAATTAAGTTCATACTTAACACAACTCAGCATCTCTGATCCTTCTTTGTTTGCCTTCCTACATACATTTACTGCCCCATGAAACATAATTGAATGTCTTGGGATTTTTAAATTGATAAATACATGCATAAGGGGTGACATTTAGGTGGATCTGATCACTAGCTGATTAGATCTGTAGTTTCCTTATACTGCATGGTAGCATGCTAGAACACACACAGAATGAAAGCTCATTTGAGTCATCAATGAACAAGTAACAAGGTAATGAAAATTTGTAGTTTCCCACAAAGTTATATTATTCAAGTAGGATTTAACTTCTCCAATCCTTTCAAGAAGGTCTAGAATCAAAACTTTACATGTAAATGTTACGAAGTACACCTAGAAGTAAAATGCCTAGTGGATGGAAAAGCGAAGTCCTGTAGGTCTCTAAAAAACGAAGTCCATCCATCCATCAAGAGTCACATCCTTTTCCACCAAGCAGATTTGGATAAGATTAGTCTGGAGCAAAGTAGGGAGTTACTGTTGCACACTATGAAAAGAAATCAAGGCTACTGGATCATTAAACTAAAGTGCTGCTGGTGGTGCCTCCTGCACTGCTCTAATTCATGGCATCCTCAGACTCACTCATACTGTCCTCACACTAGCCCTCGCTCTGTTCACCTGCAGAGACCATGAGCAAGATTTTCACACCGTTAAATAAATATAAAGGCCATTTGGAACTGTTGTTTTGTCACTTCAGCAATTTCATTTCCATTTATATGCTTTAGGGATCTCAATTTGAGGCGGAATAAAGGCTTAGGTGGCTGTGCTAGAGGGCAATTTTAGCCTCATAGAACAGGCTATAATTTACATTTATCTGTGTCTGACAAGGCTGTGTATGGCAGGGGCAAGGAAATGTTGCTGCCTGTCTCTCAGGCTGTAGATAATAGGAGTGATGGTTAAAGAATTACTATGAAGTAACCACACAGCTCCGAGCCTTAAGGGTTAGATGCAGAGAACTTGGACACATTTCACGTATGATTGAATCAACTGAAGTGAAATGATCTCTTCATGACTGTAGCCATCATTCCTAACAACAGCAGTTCTACTTCGTTTCTTCATGAAGTAGAAAGAAACATCCAGTTCAACCAACAACGCAGAGGACAAAACACACTATCCATCTACTACACAGCTGTTTGCTCTATGGGTGCAGCAGACATGCTGCTACAATCAGATACTGCATAATCAGCAGTAACATGCTGCAGCAACAGAAATAACATGGTAATGTCTCACCCAGTCAAAGTCATCAGCTTTACTGAGTAGTTTACAAGTCTCAATGGCCTACAAATTCTCACACAGAGATCTTCAATGGAGCAGCTGTCTGCACTCGAACTCATGAGTGTCTGTCCACACACCAATGGCTACACCCCCATTCTTGGACATAGAGCAGGTTTTCTTTGAAAGGAGAAAAACAGTATTGATTTCACACTGAATGTGTGTATTACATCACATCAGAATGTCGGTTTCCCCCTCCTCAGCAGAGACAGAAACACATTTCTATGCTCCCTGTGCAGCTTTGCCAAACCCTCCACAAGGTGAGAACAGGACCTTGAGAAGAAAGCAATTGCTGGTGACAGCAGTGAAGAGGCACACCTGAAAGCCACGGTTCAGTCTGTGGTGATATGGATGAAGAGAGTCAGCAAGAGGCACCTTGAATAGTTCAAAGACTGAGAAGACCCAGACTAATTTCTGTTTTTCAAGGGCCAGAGATGGTTCATAGGCTGTGACTCCCCCTTAGCTCAGAGTTGATGTATGCTTGTTTGAGCCAGCAGTCTACAGGAAATTGAGATACTGTGCTCCCCTTTATGTGGCATGTATTTTGAACCTTTGATCCCTCCAGAAGAAGAGGAGGGGAGGTATGAGTGGAGCAGAAGAGAGCCATTCCTAAGAAACAGTTTGCAATTAGAGAAATTGGTGGTGGGAGTGGGAATTCCCCATTTTCATGTTACAATCTGAATAAAAACATGTTGCCAATTTAATTTGCAATTTTTCCCTGTATATGTGTGTCTAACACACTACACATTAATGTAAATACTGGCTTTTTAGTCCTTACTCCAGCCACCTACAAATCACGTGGCTGACAGTTAAATGGCCAATCTGAAGATCCTGTCTGATGTGGTGGTGGCTTTAGTATGCCCCAGGATGTAGGTCACTGCGAGTGCACAGTCTTTCTCTTATCCTTTGCTCCCATGATGCATTTAGATGATGGTGCATTAATGTGACACTTTCAAAATAGAAGTCGAGAGATGTAAAATCTGTTTCCCACATAGATGATTTTTAATCTGTAATTTCTGTGACTCTTGACATCTGCCATCAAATGAATATATCTTCTTGTTCTATCCTCAAGAGAAAGGCAGACTGTTGCTCTCTCCAGTGCCAGTACTCATCTCATCATCTCTAAACAGTCTTATTCCTGGTTTACAGAGGTGCAAAAGAGGCTCCTGAGGAGCAAACCATTGCGGGGGTTTTGCATAAGAAACACCAGAATGCAGAAAGCTCCGAGGACTAGCAAGCCTTTCCCCTCATGTCACACATGGTCACATCACACAATACTCTGAAAGTTAACAAGCTCCATCTTGAAGACAGGGCAGTATTTTGCCCTTCTGTAATCCCACCAAGAGGGCTGTTCCAAAACCTCATAGATCTAATGACCAGATGCTTATTCTAATCTGCAGACTGAGCCTATATCATTTTAGTAGCAAGATGAAACTGTAATAACTAGCATATGATGCCAAAGGCAGAGTCCATCTGTTTTGGCACCCTGTTTCCAACAGTAGGCAGTACAGGACATTTTGGGAAAGAATTAAAGAATCAAGCACTAGAAGAGCAAGGAAGAGCTATACTAACACTCACAAAAACAGACACGCTACCTTGAAACACTCATTGCCAACTGTAACTGAAATGAAAATTAACTGAATAAGCATATTTTCTTTGGTCCTATTCCTTCCTGACCAGTCTAAGCCTCTGAAAGGCATTTTAGGGAAGCAGATTACAGACGCATTAATTTTTTAAACTGTTTCTGAGTAAATAGGTCAGGCTGAACCTTGATGTATGATGTCTGTACTCTTGCCATAGCTGGGTTAATTTAAAACTAGTCTATATTCCAATCTGAAATATCTGGCTGGATTGGGTGACAGTGGGGGTCACTAAACCATATTCAGGGTTAGGATCTACAGAGATTTCAGGACTTTGTATAGATAGAAATGTAAACCTTTAAGACATTTCATTTTGGCATGCCTAAAGTTAGTGCTGCTGGCTAGAAAGAATCTCAGATGTGACACTAACACTGCTAGAATCTGTTTTGAAACTTGTAAGATCAACTTTCTCTATCTTACACTAGATCATTTGACAAGAAACATCTGATTAGCCAAAAATTTAGAAGTTATATGTTTCATTTTCCAACACAAATTTCTAAAGAACGGAAGACAACTTGGCTTTCAAATAATGACTCCAAACAGTTACACAGACAGGGCTTTTGACATGGTAAGATCAATTGTGGTGAATAGCAACAAATGGGACATTATGTAGTTTCATTTTCACTGCACTTGCCATGAAACATTTTACGACTTCAGGTTATTAAGCTAGCAGCAGTGAAGAACATTCTTCTCAGGGCACTAACAGTTCAAAATGCCACTTTTATCACCAATGCAGGCACTGAAGCAGATAGCTACATTCAGAGTCTTTCCCAATGTGATATTTCATACTGGTTATGACAAGTTATCTGAGTGTCTTCTGAGAAGTGGAAAGTAGTGAAAGGAGGCTGAACTCTGTCTCTTACAATCTTTAAAATAAAAGAGGGATCAGGAAGCAGAGGTAGCTGGGCAATGGAAAGAGACATAATGAGGAGGCTGCTATTATTAAAATAAGCCTGGATATAACCGAGAACATAATGGGTGGTAGAAGGCTGTGTTGGAAAATTGTAGAGGTGGATTTGTCTTCCAGCTCCAGGATGATCCTAGACTTTATCTTCCATTTTCCACATTCCTCCCTACAAGCCAATTAACTTTATAGGTCACAGTGTCCTAATCTTGGTCATTATCTTCTCTTTCTCTCCCACTTCTTTCACCAAGTCCTCCGTATACCCATAGTTTCGCCATTCTAACTGCTCTGGGTATCAGAAGATGCTGACAGGAAAAAGAACTACAGCTTTAATTTCTGCAGTGATGCTACAGGTGTTCCACCTCCTGGTAGATGCAGAAGGATGTACAATTCAAACCCATTTGTTTCCCCTGGGTTCAATGAGACGCATTATATGTTTTATTCCAAAACACAACTTATGCTACCAGAAAGCACCTGATAGTCTTTCAATATTTATTTTGTGGGGTTAGAGAAGCTTCCCACTAAAATGGTGGACTGTTGTGCTCACATATAAAACAGATACCATAATTCTTTATGCACATTTAGGAGGTCTGCACTACTATAGGCAAGGTTGGTTTCTGAAGTTAGCAACAGGAGGCAGCCTTGTTCATTCAGGAAATACAAATCAGAGGTTAAAATGTTATATTTTCTGATTGGAACAGACACAGTATTTCCAACACCTGGCTGATAATTTCTACTGTATTGGAGAGTAACCCAGATATATAGGTGATTTTTTTCATGATTGCATAAAGAACTCGTAGAGTTTTGGTTCCCTTAGCCCAGAAGGAATCAAGCAAGAGAAGAAAATACCTTATTAATATTCATGTTTACTTTGGCTAATTCTTAATTCAAAATTCACCTCTTAAGGGCTTTTTCCACTCTTGGTCATAAATCCAAAATTTTCATCTTTACACAGAACATTTATCTGTTTATACGAGGATGACACCCTCACACCAAACCATGACAATTAGTGATAGTACAGTCCTAGGCTTGAGCTGTTACAAGAAAACGGGGGTGCTACACAGCTCCGCTTCTTGCCATACACTGATGTTCTGTGCTCATATTTTTACCTTCAATGTGAAGAATAAGCCCCCTCTTCCTCATGTCAATGCTTGCTCTTCTCATTTCACTCACTCATTTAATCCCAGTCTTCAGCATCACCATCATCCTCCAGGATTGTATCCACTTGTTCTCCAGTAGAATAAATTGTGCTCTAAAGCTCTAGCATGAGTTAATAAGCACCAAAGACCTTCTCTTGTTAACAGTTCAAGTTTGCTCAGCAATCCAAAGCAACCTATAATCACAGTGGCTGGAACCATGCCTCCCATAAAGGGTTTCTGACTTAGAGCTCAAAAAAAAAAACAATATAAAGGGACAAAGAATAATAAGTTTAACAATGAGTAAGTGGAACAAAGCTACTTAAGATCAATCCCTCTTTTTTCCTGCTGAACTTCAAAATTACCCGGTAAATGCCACCCTCAGTGAAAAATCATTATAGGAAAAAAAACCCTAAAGATTAAGAATTTTCCTAATCATGACATGTTTAGCTGCATTCAGAGTCCCTGCATGAAATCCCCAGAATGCAGCTGTGCACAAAACAATTGCCCTGTTTTCATCTGTTCCCTGTTGACTACTATAGTTCGGGTGAAATTAATGCATTAAATGATGGAATGTAATTCAAATTTGGTACAGCTTTTAGAAAGCCTTAAACCTGAAGGTGCTTGCCCAAGTAGTTCTGTTATAGCAGATGTATGTAACAGCAGATGCACCTAGTACGTCTGTCGGAATAGAAAGTATTAACTTAAACCGCTTCACAACTGCAAAACCAGAATAAAACCAGGAGGTGCATCCCCTTATCTGAAATCCAGTGCCAAGTTACTAACTAAAAATGTGAGGGTCAAAGAGAAGATGTTAACTTGAAAATTCAGCTCTCACTGGAGATGAATAATGGGCACTTTGAGAGCGACAGTTCCAGTTTTGTTCCAATTTTAAACAGTATTTCAAAAGGTATCAGGCCCTCATGAAAGAATTAACTATTACTCTGGCTAAAACTTCAACTCTTACCCTCTGAAAGATACTTTTATTTCCCCGATACTTGAATTTAGCTATTTATTGAATGCTGGTGGCCGTTTGCCACAGAAGCCCTGTGTCCAGGTATGCTGCAGTGCCACCGGGAGCCTGCAGACCCATGCCCAGCAAGAAGCCCATCATGAGAGCTAGAAAACTGTCCTCTTCCTTTCAAACAGCATTTTATACCACCTAGTGATGGTAAGGGCAAACACCACTTGGCCCTTCCTAGTAAACACCAAGAAAAGCGTGTTTTTGGTGAATGCATGACTGCAAGCCAGCTAACCAGTTCTTGTCTCATTAATAACATGTCTGCCCCTCCCTCATATCTTCACATAATCTTCATGCTTCTTTCCCCAGCACAGATGTTGGTATGCTAAGCATGACTTCTGCTCTTTCTACCTGCACAATGAAGACAAGCCCCCTCCACAGCAGGAACATGGCGAGTGTCTGCAGTCACATCAGACAAATCTTTCAGCCCTCACTGTGGCAGGGTGGCAAAAGCTCAGCACAAACTCACTTGTTTAAATCCCTTTCCCTCCCAAGCTGGTCCTTTTCTGACCCCTGCCCAAGATATTTTTCCCTATTTACAAGGGGTGACAGGAGCTGCGGGTCGCAGCTTGGTCCCCTCAGGGCTGCCACTGCCCCATCATGGGGTGTCCACAGTCCCCTCAGGGACATCCCACATAAGGGCAAGGTCACCAAGGAGCAGAGCAGTATGAAAACCAGTAGGCAAAGTGGAGCAGAAAACCATTAGGCACACAGGACCTCAACCTCCTACACTGCCTGACACCTCTCTCTCAGAGAATTTGGGCTGTCAGACTGTAATCTGCAGGGAAAACAAGGGAGGCTGGGGCTAAGAAGTGGGGCAGATACACAGTTTTACACGTCTGTGTAGTCTCATATTGCTAATAGTGTGGTTTCCCTATGTGCTAGCTATACAGATGGCGTAAAGGTTTTCAGGGTAACACTTTGGTTGCAGATAGGCCTAAATTTGCAAACAGGATGTTTGGAGGGGTTGGGTTTGTAAGAAGAAAGAAAAGTTGTTATTTACAAAATTAATCAAATTAAAGCTATTTTTCAGGTAACGTGAACAAAGCAGGTCATTAACACCCGCTGGATTATGGACTGCGTCATTTCTTTAATGCAATATTTGGGTACACAAGGCACTTACTTCAGATATACATAGCTTAGCCCTGCTGCCCAAGACACTGTGCACTGATTTTGGTAACTGGCAGCTGGCATTTTCAGAGTCTGGTCATTCTTCACATGGAGGATGGAGGAACACTGAGCATATGAGAAGGGTCTTAATAATTTGGAAAAAAACACAATTTTGAGGGTCAAAGAGACTCTTCCTCCAGGTGATGTTTGAGTATGGGCTTAAATAAAAAGGCTAACTCGTGTGGATCCAGAATACACTATGGGGCCTATTTATACTGTTTCCTCTGCCCTGTCACACTAAGATGTAAGGGTACGATGGTAGGAAGAGTAATTGGTTTGTGCAAAATGAAAAACAGCATGTTATTTTTAAATTCCATCTGTGATAGCCATGAATAATTAATGCCTGTTGTGCTGGATAGAAAATACCACTGTCAACAACCAAATACACAGGTGAGTGATGCCCAAATTGCCTAGCTGAGGTAATCGCTGACATAGTAGTTCTTTTGCAAATCAGCAAATATGGCTGGTAGCAAAGTGATGGAACTTTTGCTTATGATCACAATTTTACATTAATTTCAACAAAAGTGATGACAAAAGAGGCATTTGCAGTTGCTATTATTGCACTCACAGGGAGATAATTCTATTTCATTCCTATGTTCTAATTTTCATCAGTAGATCTCAAAACTTTTAATTGTCTCATATACTGGGATATGAGGCACAGATGCAGAGATGTATTCAAAGGCTTCCAGCAGACCAGTAGCCAAAGCAGGAACAAACACCAGGGACGCAAATCTTGAGGTTTTCTGTATTTTTTTATTTGTAAGAGTGTCCTAATATGTACTTAATAGCAGTATTTAAGAGGAAGTTCGTAAAGGAAAATACTGTGATTAGTGGCGCAGTTCATATCTACAGGAGGCACTGGATAATGAATATTAAACTACAGAAATGGCAGGCAGTTGGCTTGTTACTTCTTGTTCCCTCCTAAATATCACTTTAATATTACCGACTCCTTCATTTCACAGGCAAAGGAGTTAAGCCTTTAACATTCAAAACCATACAGTAATTAATTTTTATGTCTCCAAATTCCATCTCTTTGCTCATACCACTCTGGTCTGAATAGATGCCTGTTCTTTCAGTTGGAATAGGAAATTCTTGTAATCTGTATGTGCAGTACAAAAGTTAAATAATCGGTTTCCGTTCCTATTGTGTCCAAGCCCTTAAAGTTTGTTACAGGCTATTGATTGACAATCCACTTGGTGATAACATGGCTACACCTTGCTGGGGGACTCCCTTCAGAGCCTTGGCTTCTTTATTTGTTGTTTTGTGTGTGTGGGTGGTGGTGGTGTTGGTTGTGGTGCTGGGTTTTGTTTTGTTTTCTTTGAAACAGATGGAACAGTTTCTGGATGTGTCCATATATATGTATTATCGGCTGCATGTGCTTGGTATAGGGAAGGACAGAAAGCCTGGATTGTGGGCAACAAAGTAAGAAAGGGCAATGAGCCTCTCAGTGGAGGCTGTGGCACAATTGAAATCCTCGTTGCCAAAAAGGACATAGTGATATTTTCCAGGCAGTAGAAAAATCTCCCCTATGTATTGGCACCCTCTGCCCTCTGCCGGCATTCCTGGAGATCAGCCGCAACTCTCCTGGAATCTGTGATCATACCCCAAAGGCTCCTTGCAGACAGCGCAGAGACCAGCTGTGTTTATAAAGCAAATCCTTTAGGATGTGTTGTCTCAGGAAGTGCAAGATTGACAGTGTCTGACAGCGATCTAAATCTCAAGTGACATTTGCTATTGACTTCTGCAAAGTTTCTCAGACGTCTGCCTACTACTCACCTTGTTCCAACACCACAAGGGTTAGTCTGAAGCATCTTCACATGCTATTACAGTCCCCATAGGTTTTCTTCCAATGAGCCAATACAAAGAAGAAGGAACAGGATAATAAATATTATTTTTTGTTGTGGTGGTGGTTTTCATTTCACTATAAAAGAATCATGCTTGTTTAGCATAATGAGTTATTCCAACAAAAGGTTTCAAAGTAAAGTTATGGGTTAATGTAGAATGGCAACTGCTGAATGACTCAGCTACCTTTGTACTTGGAAGCCATTCCATCTGTTTTTCTTGGGTGCAGAGCATAAATTTCAACCTTCATTCTGTGGGAACTTTTATTAGCTAATTGGCAGAAAACTAATTTTCCCATAAAATGTAACTTTGAATAAACTAAACCTACTGGTAAAACACATGATTTCACTTCACAGTGAAATCTGAGAACATTTCAGACTCAGTCCTGCAACGCACCAAAGGTTCTACAAAGCAACAGGGTGGGACATGGGCCAGGCTTCACTGGATGGCAGCCTCAGGCTACCCAGCAGCTCAGGTTTGTACCCACTTACACCTTGAATGACAAAATCAGCATCTTGCCCAGTATTCATAGGTCTGTGGGTTTGTAATGGTAGTACCAGTACCTACTGTACAAGTCTCTTTTATACTTACTTGTGCTGTATTAAAATCTACTTTTTCTACATCTGTAGGAGAAAAAGCATCCTTACAAAGTGGGCTTGCCCCAGCTGCCACAGCATTCCGACAAAGCCATGTCTCGTCTCTGCAAGCTCGGACCTGATGACATGTATAACAGCCACTCATGTTTGGGGTAAGTACCCATGCATCTATAGATGTGCCATTTAACTGCATCATCTTTACACAGGCACCTTGGCTCGGGTGTGGAAATGTCCCTTCTCTAGGACTGTGGGCAAACCTGTGAAAGCCAAAACACCAACCATAAACGGTTTAGCGTGAGAACAGAACTGATTTGCGCGACACAACTTGTTTATTTTTCCCCAGACCTCACTGATCTTTTTCTTTAGTGAACAGCAGTATGCACCTTCAAAAGAAGGCTATATAGAAAAGCGCCTCATTAAATTGGCTCTGTGCACGTGGATTTTCTAATACGGTACCAGTTGTACAGTTCTAAACAAAAACCTGATAAATTCAGCCACTCAACATGTGTAAGAAATTAATAAATGTTGCATTTCTTACATTAAAGAATAAACTACTTGCTTCCACAGTATTACACTGATTTTTGATGGTGCCATATAAACAGTATATAAACTGTCCTCACCCATGACAAGGGGTTGGACTAGATAATCTTCAAATGTCCCTTCCAAACCAAATCATTCTGTGTATATCTTCACAACAGACCTGCAGTCTCCAGGTGTGTGTCTGCACATAGCATTGATACCTCCCCTGTTTTCAAGGCCATGTCTGGTTGATGGAACCAGAGCCCTGGCAGAGCAGATCTGAAACATCTAAGTCAGAACCACACATTTGCCTCAGGTTTTCCTATCAGGACCACCAGGTCTTTCTGGTGAAAAAGAAGGAATCAGTCTAGCTTCTGAAATTCATGGATCACACCTCTTCTTTTCCTGAGCCTCTCTGTTCTACCAAATTCTAAATCCAGTTTCCCCCTTTCCTCCCGTTATTACTAGCAACGTTAAGGCCTGGGTATGTCCACATAACCTACAAAAGATGCAAATCCCCTGTAGCCCTTAGCAAATAAGACTCTCTGCTCATCTTAGTCTTATTTGCTGTGTTACCATCTACTGCCACAGCAAACTTTGCAAAACTACCCTTGAGCCATACAGCCTGCCAGGTCGTTGGTCCTGTGCTCATACCCAGCTGTATAAAACACACCTGGAATCCCAGCTGTGCTCCCTTCACCATTCAAGTTTGATCTGCAGTTCAGGCAGCTTTGGAGACACATTTCAACTGATGTTTGCAAGACGAAATGACACAGTGACTTGAATGCAACTTGGAAATTCAGATAGCTTGGAAAAGGGAAGCCTTTGAGCCAGGTAAGCTTGTAGTAGGACAGCTCTTCTCTTTTCCAGGATAACCAAGTAACACCTCAGTGCTTCATTCCTTATCAGTGCCTCGCAGCTTTTGTCTGTACTCTCAGCCTGCAGAAACCACTGGTCAAATAGCACAGCTGCCAGAATCCAAAGCAGCTTCATGAATTGACAGTTCTCAACTGGTTTGACAGGGCATAAAAATTACCCTTACACCTTTGCAACCAGCAAAACAAAGTAAGTAAAGGGACAGCCATTCCACAAGAGGCAATCATGCAACTGTATGACCACGGCAAAACTGACAAGGACATATATCAGCTCTTCCTAGTGGAAAGAAGGGAAAGATTTCCTGACTCATGATGATAAATCCTTAAACTTGAAGTTAATGTCAAAAAACAAAAGTGCATAGAGACTATACATACAACTTTGCACATCCAGCTGTTTAAGATGTTGCAAAAAATCTCACAGTCCTGGCTTCACGCGAGTCTATGCTCAGACTAGACAATACTTTCACTGTGCAACCAAACTGTATTTCCATGCAATGTAGCTGGATTAAAGGTAACACTTGCTCCCACTGAAGGCCTGCCTCTGTGCACAGCTTGTAGCTCTTGTGCACCTCTACCACAGAAAACGTGTTTTATGCAGCATGCTCAGAAGGAAGGAAGTGAAAAGTCCCCTGCCATAATCAAACTGCAAGTTCAATTAAAATGGTTAAAATGTTAGGCAGATATTTAGGTTACAGTGATGCAGACAGTCCAGCACATAAAACAATATATATTTATTTAGCACAAAAAATTCCATATTCAAATAGAAGTGTATATATGTTTTTGTAGTACTTCTTTACGGCACTTTGCATCTTGGAAGAGTAAAGAACCATCATGACTAACACAAAGACATACTAACCATTTGACAGAATGACTGACAGCAGCTTATAAGCTGTAAGGCAAATTAGAAACCTCCTTCTCAAGTGAGTATTCTCTATAGAGTTCCATTAACTTACGTGAAACACTGACAAGAAAAACATCACCAGACTAGGACATTATACCAAACTGCAATGTTTCCTGCTGTTACAGCCAACACAATATGCAGAGGCAGGGATTATCTCCTGACAAAGATATAGACTACTGGAAGTTTCACAGGAAGTTGCCAGGAACACTTACTGACCGAGAAAAAAAAAATCCAACCATATGTGTGTGATTACATGACATAATTAAGCACAGTTCCCATTTCAGAGAAAACAGGTAAGTCAATACACAATGCTCAGAATTAGGACACACACAGACTTTCAAGCCTGCAACTTGCATTTAGAGACAAATACATGATACTTGTTGGTAAACAAATGCTGATAGCGCACACTGGCAGCACAGAAATATTACTTGAACTCTGGTTCCATTAATGACATAACTACTGGATATAGAAGACCACCCAAATTAGCGGCACACAGACTTCTCATAGCTTCTCCTCTGCTGAAGTTCCATCACCTTAAGAGGCTTACATCAAAGATGTGCTGCCGCAACTAGTTCAGTCTTCCCTCCTGTAGTCACCACCTGGATTAGGCTCCCTGAGTTTGGTCGATTCTTTCCTGTTATCCAGTCATAAAAGGTTCTGTTTCAAAATAAATGGATAAAACAGGGTGAGGAAGAGGAAAAAAAAAAATATTACTATCGGATACACTGATGGAAGCATAAAATAAAAGCCTATTCGTTTTACTTCTCCTCCTATTGCCCTCTCTGGTGATTTCCGTGTACATTGTGAACTAGCAGTGTCATAACTGGATTCAGGCCCTCAGAACTGGCCACAGGCCCAGAAAAATCCATTGGGCTTTACAGAGCTCACACAGGATTTTCACAACATCTCAAAGGAAAAGGCCAGGAGCTTAAAATGTCCAAGTGGCAAGCCAAAGAGGCAAGTTATTTCCAAGTTCAAAAACAAATACTGAAAAGGGGAAGGAAAGGCAACTTAAGTTGCCTTTATAGCATTTATGGCTATAACAGAGTTGCTAAACCCACTAGTCTCCTACAGACCACTGTAACATTTAGATAACTGGTCTCAGCAGAAGCACACAAAGCCTGAAGACATCCAAAGTAAGATGGACTCATTGAGGTAACACACCAGAACGCTTCTTACCAAGATGTAACACAAACTCCTTGCTCAAAATATAATACAGAAAGCACAGTGTATTTTTCAGGTCCATCAACCCTTCCAATGCTGCAGACACAGCAAGTGTCATGCATGTGTCCTGCCGTCTGACACAACGGCACAACATTCAAGTGCCCAGTAGGGAAAGATTTTCTGCCTCCTTCCCAAGATGCAGATGTTACCAACACTTAACATCACATGTTTTTCTTTCACAGCCAGCGAGATTTCTCATTTTCAAAACTGGATTTAAAAGTTCAGGAATTAGAACTCAAGAAACAAACCAAAGCAATCAACCTAGTTCATCCATATGGAAAAAAGACTTAAAAATTTAAAAAAAAAAAAAAAATAAAAATATTACATTGAAAAAAATTGTAAAACCACAACACCTGGGTAAGCACAATAAACTAAAGATCTTTTTTTAAATGTTTCTAGGGCAACTCAGAGGCCTTTTACAGATCCACATCAAACAGCTGCAGAGGGCGCTCACAAAACCATTTCCCACTAACTTTAAAAAGTCACAAAAAAAAAAAAAGGAAATCTAATGTCAGAACTAAACTGCTCTCTGAACAATTAGCAATAGGCACATGCAATTTCAGTGTCAGCTCTAAAAGACTTTAAAAAGTGTAAGAGTAAAGCTCATTACAAGGTATGAATGTAGATTCATGTTTGGTTTTCCTCTCTGTGTCCTTACTTTCTTCCTTTTGACAGCTCACCCTCAGCAGGATCTCTGCTACTCCTGATCACAGGACAGAAAGCAGCACTCATGCTGCACCCACTCTAACCAAGGGGAGTGATACACAGTGAGCAGGGCAATCCCAGCCTGCTCTTACGCAAACTACAGTTGGAATCTCAGCATTTTGCAACAACATTCAGGACAAGCCTTTGTGGATGATTAGAAAAATTTATTCAATATGTTTGTTTCTTTTTTCTAACAAGAGCAGGAATTTTGTCAGCTGAGAAACAGACACACCACAGACTGGGCACAGAGTGTTTAACTGGAAAAAAAAGAATCCCAAAGTTTCCATGCCTATTTGTAGTCTACCTTTAAGCCAGACTATTGTCTCTTGCATCTGCTGTCTGTAATTTAATTTGTTTACAGGCTTTATGAGGTTCTGCGGCTTACGACTGCTTAAGGCAATCTCCCATGTTGGAATAACTGGTGTAGAGACGCTGCAGTTGACATAGTTGGGCTGATTTTCTCCAGTTAAGAAGCCTGTGCAATAAACCCAATGTGATTGAGAAGCACACACAATGAGATGATGGAGGTAAAAAGCCACCCAAATCCAAGACTGCTATTTAGAGAGAACATGCAATAAAGACACAGCAGCAAAAAGGACAGTGAGGAATTGCTTAGTTACCACACTGATACTCACTCAGCAATGAATTCTAAGGGTGTCCAGGAGCTGAAATCCGCATCAGGCATTGATTTCCTGTTTGCTGGTGTATCTAAGGTAACCCTGTGATTGAAAAAGATAAGCCTTTTAGTTATACACCATGTTTCTGATGAGTGCCACCTGCTTCTATTCAGCATTGTAGCATATGCTTGCCTTTTAGACCACGTGGTATGGATTTCCCCTGCATCCTCCATGTGCTGAGAACATATAGCCATCAGTTTCAACATAAACCGAAGGCTCCAACCTGCAAGCCCTCACCTTCCTGGCTTGCTGATGAAATCCAGCCCATTAGAGCAATCACTCAGTCCACAGCTCCCTTCTAGTCTCTCTCCTGCAGACAGGAAGAGACAGCAACATGCTTGTTCAGGTGTACTGCACAGCACATGCACAGTACAGCCATGCTTTCACAGAGCCTCATGCCAGCTGCAAATGCAGGGGTTAAGTGCCCAAGCATAGGAAGCTTTGACTTTGATGATATACATTTATGCTATATACAGTGATAAAAGGGTGAACTTTTCACAGCTCCTTCCTTGAGATACTATTGATAATCCAAGGTATCATTACTCTCTCAAAACTTCACTCAAAACCAGTTTTGCACGAGAAGTATCCAAATGCAGAACACCCAAGAGTCCAGTGATATTGGTGTCTGCCTATCCATACAGCTCTGTAGAAGGTGATGTTTGTGTACAAGGAAAACAAAGCAGGGAGAATTCAGACAGTGTTCTAAATCCCTATATAGAACTCTTTAGTAGTTTTTGGTCCTGAATTAGATATGGACCTGGCAAGAAAAATGCTTTTCATTTTGGCAACAGAACTGCTGAATTTAGACAGAGTGAAGATCTTCTAGGCTACTTTTCTAGCTTTCCTCATCAAAAAGAAAGCTGTGACAGGAAACTACAAGCTAAACTTTTTCTTTACGCATATCCCCAAAATGATCTAATTTTACTGATCAAGCTTAGCTATGCAGCACCTTATGAAGGAGCATCTTTAACCAAGTCAAAACTTGTCAAGTAATCCTTTTTTACTATTTACCCTTTACTACTATCACATGGTTCAATCTACAACTGTGCTGAATAGCTCACCTCATTTTCAGAGTTCTGTCTATACTGGAAAAAAAGAATCAAAAAACCTCATGTTAATGCATGGCTACAGTTGCACTGGTTAAAAGCAAATCAAATTTCAATCCTAACATCCACTACTGTTTTGCAAAGGAAAAAAAAAAAAAAAAACATTTTCAGGGTGACTTGCATGAAGTTGTGAATAGGTGTGAGAAGCTGTTTGTGCCCTGTGAACAGGACATCATAAGCACAACCATGTAACTCCAGGTTACAGCAGTAATCAAACAGCGCGGAAGCAACTGTGCAACCACTTACGGTAAAATGGCAACAGCAGCAGACCCAGACGGCAGGCCACTATTGGAACCTGCTAAACTCTGACACAGCTGATGCACTGCTCCTTTGGCCATGCCATAGCCGATCATCCCTGACAATTAAAAACAGGCAAATCAAAGCACAATCAAAACAGCTTTCAATGCCATCAGTAGTTTAATAAAAAAAAAACGCAGATTGTTTGATGAATATGAAGTTTAAGACCACTTACCACAGCCAAAACAGAATCAGATTTTTAAAACATACATATTAAAAGGGAAAAAAAATATATAAAAGGAAAAAAATAAGAAGCCCCTACTAGGCATCCAGGAAGCATCACAGAAATTAGCAGCTTACAGAGTTAAGTAGTAAGTTAATGTATCCAAACATACCCTGAAGGATGTGATCTACAGGGCTAACCAACCTCACAAATCTAATAAAGTAACTGTGTAAATGCTTGTAGACTTTACTAAAGGCAATCACCCATTCATTTTCATCTTATGCGGGTTTTGACCCAAACAGATACAGCTCACTTCTCTCCAGAACTGTAATTCACTTGGGCAGCATCAAAATCTGACCAGCTCTTTGAAAAAAGCTACAATACCTCCCTACTCATCATGAGAGAAAATAATCTGTGTGTAAAACAATTTCTTCCTGAACACTGCTGCTTTCTAGGCAGACCAGTACTCAGGAGTGTAAAAGCAACAGGAATGAGAGCATAAGGTACACTGGTTGGGTAAAGATCTGGACAATCAGGGTGCTACAGGTCCAAGATGTCTCACAGTATGTTCTGTCAAGCAGATCAGACACAGATTAAGTACATAAGAAAACAAATGCATTTTGTCTATACAACTGGATGCCTTTCTACCCATTTATATAACTACACAACCCCTTTCCAGTGTTCCTGAGGAAGTATTTCATATCAAATTTACAAAGGTAACTTTACATTGCAGAAGTGTCTCCGCTATATCCAATTGGACATAATGTAGCATTCCATTCTTATCAAGAGAATCATGGGCAGCAGGAGCAAACTTGTATTATTGTTATGATAAAGATATTTGCATCTGTATGGCACTCCCCTCTTGTCCTGTCTAAACCAAACATTCTTCTTAAACCTGTTCATGCTTCTACATTCCTTAGCCACCACTGTCAGACTGCTTCTGTGATTTTCAGTATTCTTCAGTTCACATTATGCGAGTCAACATTTTCACACAGCAAAAGAAAAAACATGCTAATAGCAAACAAGAAAAAGATTACTTCTTCCATAAGGGCTGCAGTAACAAGCCTAATAAGTCCTATTTGCAAAAGTTGAGTAACATCTCTTTCCCAATTCTTCCTGATGTTAATGAGTTACATGTGTTTGCCAAAAGCACTGCTGTGTTTTTCAGGAAAAAAAAACAGACTAGCTGAAACCAGCTAGCTCAGAACATGAAAGCAAATCACTGTTTCCTGCGCTGTGGTCCCTACCTCCCCCAAAACCACCACATAACAAACAGGAAAGTTTGCTGGAGTTCACGTTTTTTTATTTGTATGCGGTCAGCAGCAGTACACTGTAAATTATACATCTGATTATTCTCATAAAATAAGGCTTTTATCTTCTGACTATGCCAGAAGCAGCTGTAAGCATACAACATAAACCACTAACTAGAAAATACAGCGTATTTTTCCCCAAACAGTTTCAGACACAGCCTTCAGGGATGTTCAAAAAATGGATGTTTTAAAATTATAGTATCTATGTCTCATGAAAATACTGTTGAAGTCATGCTAACAAAAGATTGGGAAATATGAGTATTTGTCTCAAAATCTTTCCACTCCCTGCCTGTGGGCTTGTGTCAGTGCTGCTTTGTTTTAATGTTAAATTGCTCCCAGATTTCTTCCTCCATGCAGACCAACCTGGTGAGGAGCAAGATGAAAAACCCAGTAAAGTTTGTATTAAATAGCTAGCAGATGGCAAAGCTGAAGGTCAACAAGCTTATCTGTGTCTGAAGCAAAGGCAGATGGGAATCAGAACATGAACAGGACAGTCATCAAAATTAGCTGAGTCACTGCCAATGTTAAAATTGGGCAACTAAGGACTCTGCCTTTCAGAACACAAACAGGACATTTTACTTTATTTGAGGCACTGGAACAGGTTGCCCAGAGAAGCTCTGGATGTCCCACTCCTGGCAGTGTTCAAGGCCAGGTTCAATGGAGCTTCAAGCAAACTGGTCTAGTGGAAGGTGTCCCTGCCCATGACAGGGGGATTGGAACTAGATGAGCTTTAAGGTCCCTTCCAACTCCAACCATTCTGTGATTCTATAATTATCCTTACAGCTTGCTGCGTGCTTCTATTCTTCTGAAAATTATTTTCCAAGATTTTTTTACTGTATCATATATTAGCCAAGTACATTTCATCATCATCAAGGATGTTATTTAAATACAGATTCTGTTTGCACTCCAGCGTCAAGAGATTCTGTACTGCTACCTGTAAAAGTACACTTCAGTGTTTTAGCAGCAATTTTCCACTTGTACTAAATGTCAAGAAACTGGAGAGTGAAATTGCTGCTTCAGAAACAAGAATGCGCACACTAACAGACAACTGTAACTGCTGATGTCCCAGCAGTTACCATGTACTGCATTTTACCTGGGGTTCCAGACAAAGCAGCTTGAGCTCCTGTCAAAGTCAAGAGGCCACCTTCTTTCAGATGTTTTGTGGCTAGGTGGCTGGAAATAGTTGATGTCCAAACACTCTGCTTCCACATCAGGTCACAGTTTTTGTATAAAGCTGATTAGGAAAAGAATTATTAAAATCAACTAAAAGTCAGAAGACTTCTAACTCTAATTTCCTTACTGTCAGAATACAACAGGAAACATGCTACTATTTTCTACTTCCACGTTGGCTAAAATACCAATTTATGTCCTTTGTATCCCCCTTTGCTTTAGGCTCCAAGTCCCAGCTCTACAGCATATATTCTAGGCAGTTACCTGCTTTCTCATCACCACAAATAAAAAGCAAACACAACAAAATAGTTCCATCAGCTCTCCATTAATGGTTCAGATTTCCAAGTTCTTGAAACTCCTATCAGGTTGCTTCAATCTGTGTCAAGGATCTCAAAACTCTCACATTAGCCTCACCCCACCTCAGAGTAGAAAGATCTGACTCTTTTCATAACTTCCTCACTGACTGCAAAAGAACTATGCTCCATTAGTATGCAGACAGAAGACTCCAAGAGACAAAGGAGTCCAAAAAAAAGTATTTCTCATTGTCAGATTACTTCATAAACCAAGAAACAACCTGTCTGCCTGACACAGGACACTGGCATGAAATACCAAAGACGCACACATCTGCACTGTGCCAAATGAGTGTCCCAGTGCACCTGTGTACTGGAGTAAGTAAGTGTACTGCAATCCCTGGTAAGGCAACCCACAAGAGAGGTACAACAGTAACTTCAAATGAAAGCAAAATATGAACTCTCAGCATTGGTTTTCTTTATTATCAATAGCTACATGGGAAAAAAAGAAAAACAGTAACGACGAAGATTCTAGTATTTCAGAATGAGCATTTCCATAACACAATATGGAACAAGTCTAAATAACTGCGGTATAAGCCAACCACCAATTCCAAGATACCCTACTACTCTATCAACACCATCATTATAAATCATGGTTATGATAAAGTAGCTTACTTAAGCTAAAAATCTAACATAATGCAGCTGTAGCATGAGCACATATGCCTTTCCATCTTGCCTTTCTTCAAAAAGAAATCTTTGCCTTTAATGTTCAAACTGGAATGGGGGAAGAACAGAACACATTTCACCAGATTTTCTCCAGACAGAAACAAGCCTATTTTTGTATTTCTACACTAGCAGGTAAAGTACAAAATTTCATTGTACTTTCTGAATATTCCATGTCTACAGGCTTTTTTTCTGTAGCATGATCTCAGGCTATTAGACAGCCCCTTCCAACACTGTATTGCACAGTAATAGCTCAGAACACTACAGGAGGCAACTGAGCTTATATGCATATAGCAATGAACTGGGAAACAACACTGATGTTTCTGCCTAGCCACTGTTTTATGTAACTTGTCTGATATAGGTAAACTCAGCAGAAGTTAGTTCATAGCTAATAACACTGAACTCCTTCATAAAGTGCATAGAGATTTTTCAGTGCAAACTGGCACATCAAGAAGTATTACTGAGAATACCAAGTGCCCTGCAAATTTAACTGCAAAAGTTCAGAGAAGCACTAAGCAGCATTGCGACTGAGCCATTCTGTACTTTTATGATCATGTCCTCTTCTGGACTCAAGAAGAAAGACCATCTGAAATATCTTTATTACCATGATTTTTAAGGATTCCTCTCAGATTTCATTCATGCATTTACTGACACACATATACTAAAGACTTACACTTAGCTTTGGCACTGCCTCCAGCCCATCCTCCTGCTACACACAAGATTGCATCCACCTTTTCTTCGCCAAGGAGTTTTCCAACCTCTGCTGTCACCTACAGTACACAGAACAAAAACATATTGAAAACGCTGGACAAGTAAGGCACAGAAATAAATGTCAAGACTGACCCACTTTGTAGCCATGTAACACAACAAACAGCAATTGAAATAACTGCATAAAATTAACATTTATGATCTATATGAACTCAAAGTAACTGTGTTGAAAGATAACTATAGATGAAAGTCAGACAAATGAAGGTCAGATCGCACAGTGCATGATGGCACTGGAAATAACTGATTTTAGCTAGACTGAGAGATTTGACTCTTACCTGTATCATTAACATTTTTTATTTGTGACTTACTTTTTGACAGATTCTTCTCTGGGTATGGGGCTGCTTAACATGGAAAATGAAACTCCAGGTCTGACCGGGACTACAGGCGTCACTTTTGATGATAGTGCCAGAAATGAACAACTGAAGACTAGCCTTTTTATTGCTTCTATCTAGACTACAACCATCAGCTCAAATCTGGCCCCTAAATTTGTATTTGTATACTTGCAAATATCCAGTACATTTTTCACTTTCAAATACAAGACTTCACAGTTGGCAATAAATGTGTTGCCTGTCAATTTTCTCTGCCAAAGTGAAAAGCAAACAACCTGCCTCTCAACTAAGACAAATATCCACTGGTTTTCACAACAGTTGAGCATTGAAAAATACATTGCAAACTCCTCATTACTCTTCGAGAGCCTTAAGAATTAGATATAAAGAAAACACTGGTTAATGATTCAGTTTATCAATAAGAAAAACAGAGTCAAAAGTTACAACTTAAAAACTAAATCCCATCTCTTGAGAATGAAGCAAAACAGTTTTTAGGCTAGCTTGGATTTTCCCATATTCACCTTTGTGGAAATCAGTATATTCTCTACGTATCCCATCGGGGCTTAAGAGTTTGCACGCTTTGAGTATACCTCCTACCTACAAACAATGTATGTAAGATTTAGGGCATTCGAGAGAAGTGTTGCTGCATTTTAAAGTGTCCAAATTCATCTTTATTATACTCACCTGATTCAGTCTGTGACTTTTCAAGTCACCAAGAGAAAAGTAATGCAAAACTGCACTATGTGCTGAACCTCCAAAATCCCGTATCAAGCTCTTTCTGCATATTCATGCACGCAATTAAATTACAAATAATAAGGAAGCAGCGACAAGCAGATGTGATGATCTTCGGGTGGAGAATACCGCTACCGGTATGCTCCTTAGCCCACAGCGGCTACTTTTTGCCCGAATCCGGACCCATCCCTACAGCCGCCTTCCTCCCTGCTGCCGCAGCACTGGTAAGCGCGCACGGAGGAGCTGCTGGCCGCCCCCCTCCACCGCCTCAGGCCGCGCGCGGCAACCCACCTGCTCAGCATGCTCGAGGAAACAGTCAGTCACCCTCACCACCACGCTGGCGCTGGCGTCCTCGTTCTCCGCCAGGTCGATGCTGGCCACCCACTGCAGAGAGAGCAGCGCGTTAGCGCCCGGCCGCAAAACCGCCTCACGCTGCCCCTCGATCGGGAGCGCGCCCCGCCCCCTCCTACCCGGCCAGCGCTTACCCAGTCCCTGGACTTGAGGTACCGCACGCACTGGGACCCCAGTGCGCCTCTACCCCCGTACACCAGCACCCTGCCCGCCGCGGCCATGGTCACTTCCAGCCCAGCACGCCGCGCTCCGGCTCCGGCACTTCTTCGCGGCACTGCGCTTCCCCGGCGTGCCCGGCCGGCCCGGCCTGCGCATGCGGACTGCTCCTGCGGGGGGCGGGTGCTGGGCGGGTGCGCCCGACAGTGGTAGCGGTGGCGGGGCCTGCGGGGGAAAAGTGTCCTCCTTCTGCTGCGGTTCCGGGGCAGTGCCCGAGCCGAGGGAGGAGAATTCGCGGTCTCTTGGCCGAGCCCCAGCCTGCCCCGGGGCTCGGGTGGTGCTGCTGAGAGATTTTTACCTCAGGAAATCCCGCAGCCTTGAGGCGGCGGTGTTGAAGGGTAGGTGCCTACCCGTAGACACCCATCCTCGCGGCTCTCCTGGCCCAGGCGACAGTTCCTCCTGGCCTGAATTCCAGCCATGGGCTGTGTTACCGCCAGGATTAAGTGATTGATTAATTAGTTAATTAGCGGTTACAGAGGTCCCTGTAGGGCTGGAGTAGCGGTAATCGTAGAAGTGCAGACAATTACGGGCCGGTTTGTTCAGCACCCGTGGGCCGCGCCTGTAGCTTTTATTACGCCGCTTGGCTCAGTCCCTCGGGCGGCAGGAATCGTGTGTGTTCGGAGAGTCCCCACGTGCATCCCCGCGGAGCACCGGTGATGTGCTTTCCCCCCGCTAGCCGGCCGAGAGAGGGGAGGGCTCCACTCCGAGCCGAGCCGCACCGCCCCGGCGGCGCTGACATGTACGGGCGGGGGGGAGCGAACAGCCCTACCGCTGAGGGGCCCGGAGAACCCTGCTGCCAAATTACCTGGTTTAATCCTTGGCTCCCTGCACACAGCTATTTCAATCTAAAAAAAACGGATTCTGCTCCTCACTTTCTTCCCATGAGGTTACAGAAAAGAACTTGATGTCATTTGAGCAGGAAAACTAAACCGCTGATGAAACCTTAGCCAGGCATACAGGATTACTTTCTGCAGAAACAAGCATCACCGCTCTACAGTATAACAAAGCTGTTCCTTGCAACCATTTCAGGATATTATCGCAGCAAAATACGTTGTTCATTTGATTTTTAACTGTACTGATTAATTTCTGGAGCTTCAAAGTACAATGAAATGTATTCTGAAGCACCTGCTCTTCATTTGTGGATTTTGGCTCATGAGAGAACAGTGACGTGCCTGCTGCAGGGAGGCCTTGGTAATGATTCCTTGAAACCACTAGGATGCCTGGCTGCTTTAAAAAGACTTTATTTGCCTTGGCTTCGCTAGTAAGTTTTGTGTCTTTTATCCTGATTGTTGTTGCAATGGGGACCCCAAAGTGGATGACTGGGAAGATCCTTTGCAAAACAGGAGCTGATTTGGTCAATGCCACAGATCCAGAGCTGGTCAAGTTCATTGGAGAAATTTACTATGGACTCTTCCGGGGTGGCAAAATTCGGCAGTGTGGGTTGGGCGGGCGGCGCTCCCAGTTCACAAGTAAGTACAGTTTTGGTTGAATGTTTAGTCTGATGTCAAGTTCAACTTTAAAAACATTTTTTGTTTAAACACCTCGTAGAATGCAAATTATTATTATTAAATTTATATTTGTGGCTGACTTGTGGTTTTTGTGGTTTGGGATCTGAGTGCAAATGTAAAATGTCTATCATTTTGGGCTATTTCTACCAGTTGTGTTCTGTTATATCCTTAAAGTCAAGATATGGAGGTGGGGGAGGGAAAACCCTAAGGCTAGATAGAGGGTTTCCTGTTGGTCTTGTGAAGGGAGTGAAAGTCATTTGGAGAAGACCCTATAAATCATACCTTCCCCTTGACTGACTCTTTCTTATGCCAAGTGTTGCTCTGCAATCTCTCTATGCCTCTGTCCTCACCTTCTCTGTTGAACTCCTCCCCCTTTTTATTCCTTTAAGAAGTAGAGATTTATTTAGCTGGCCAGATTTCTGCATTTCTCCAGCTCTCCTAACACAGCTGCCTGCCACAGCAGACAATCCTAACTTTATCAATGTGTTGAAGACATTTTTACCTTCTTTCCTTGTAACTTTGGAGAGAAAAAAATGCTGAACTCTTGAATACATTTGTAAAAATTTCTACTTTTTTTTAACTTAAAAGATTTTCTTGAGGTCTCAAAAGCACTCAGACACTGATCTGTACTTTGGGTGATTTCCAGTTTTTGCACATCATGTGCTGTAGTGAAAATGTTATTTTGCATTAATGATTTTCTGTTCAGTGTGCAGATCCCCCGTGACTTAAACCGATACAAGCTGAAGCTGCTGCAGCCTCATCCTCTCTGTAGCCCACAGGAATGTTGTCCTGCTCAATCCTTTGTAATGGCTCTGGGAATTGTTGCAGTGAAGTTGGTCAGGAAGTTAAGCTGGCGAAAAAATGAACCTAGCAAAAAACCCATTAGTTTCCCATAGGATCATGGCTGACTACACAACTGCACAGCACCACTCTAAAAACTCGAAGGCAGGCAGGACTGTGGGACTTAAGAGGGAATTAAGAGAATCAGAGCAACCTTAACTTGGATCAGCATGACCAGTTGTTAAGCTAAGATGAATGTGGACAAGTCACTTTTACTATAACGAAGTTTTGCTTAAGCTCTGACTGCAGCTGCAACTTCATGACTTGGCAGACCAGTCACACTCAAGTACTCTGTCCAGTGAGTTTGAATGTCTGGCAGACCAGCCATCAGGTCAAACCTCTTCCAGCTCTGCTCCTCTTTGGGGCATTCAGAAATACCATACCAGTTCTCTCACCCTATCCTGTTAGAGAGAATGAGGAAAAAGTAGCCAATCTCCTTTAATCTCTGTACAGCTTTCTGGACTCTTTAATAAACTTTCTAATTAATTAATTACTAATTAATTCTGTAGCAGAGATAAAGACATTAACACAAGTAGATAAATTAAGCAGGACTTAAGCCTGAGTTCTTATTCACAGTACCTTTGTAAAGGATATTCCTGTAGTAGAATATCCCTATTTTGTGTGATACAGTGACAAATAAAGCATCATGAACTAAGGTGTGTGTAACTACCTGAATTTATCACCTCTGTAAAAGATAGTCTTGTTTCAGTATAATTTAAGTCTGCAGCACCAGCACAGTGTGATGTTTACTGTTGTCAAGAAAAAAAACACACACTGACCAGATGATTTTTTCTTTCCTTGACAGTTTTCCCACACATGGTGAAAAAGCTGAATACAGGCCTGCATGTGATCATTATAATGTTCCTCTGTGTGGCCATTTCCTTTTCTCTGGTCAGTTTTGGATTCTGCATTCTTAACACAATAAAAGTTCCTTACCGGGCTATTAAAGGTCCAGCAGGAGTTTGCCTTTGGAACTTCATTGCAGGTAACAGCATTTACCAGTATCTTTTACCAGTCACATTCATACACAATGTTAAATGTCGTTTCTCTTGCCTTACTGAATATTTCCTTGACTTAAATACTTGTGAATAAAATGAAGGTAGCAGTGAATTGGCATCTATCAGCTTTTTACAGGAGCTGTGAATGCCAGTTGTTAGGCTCTGTCTGTACCATTGAAGGAAGGACTTTTATCACCAACACTGGTACAACATTTGGCCATACAATAAAAACTAAGCATTTTGAAGGCATTTAAGCCATGCCTAAACCCATCCCTACTCTGTATCACACCCACTGTTGTATTCAATAAGTCTTCTGAAGCCCAACCATAATCTGCCTTGTTTCATTTCATTGCAGGTGGGTTTCTAGTACTTGCAGTCACCAGCTTTATGGCTGCTGTGAAACTTCATCACCTCACAGAAAGAATCGCCAGTTTTCGGGAAAATGTCTTTCAATTCGTTGTCTTAGAAGAAAGGTTTGAAGACTCTTTTTGGCTTTGTGTGGCAAGTGCCACAGCACATGCAGTGAATTTGCTGCTAATGGCCATTAGTGGGATTCATTTCCCTAAAATTAAGACTAAAACAGAAGAAGCAAATGTTACAGCAGAAGATATCATGTACTAATAAATCTACACAAAACTACTTCAGTCAAGCAAACTGTCACAACACAAAACAGCTTCTTGGCTCTTCAGCTTTTGATTTGGATGGATGATAGTCATATAAACACGTGTAAATATTATATTCTACTGTACCAGCAATTAATATGTGTGGGAAGGTGGGAATAACAAATGCAGTTACTATTATTCTCCAAACTGACTGATAAGTGCAGTGAATATACGCTGCTCACAGGTTTCTGCAAATTTACATTTTGAGATATTTTAGAAAACTAAAGTGAAATACAATTTAATTGAACCCAAATATCTTCTTTGTTTAGAAAGAAAATACGTGTCTCACAAATCTTTGATACTCTTAAGTTTATTTCAAAGCAGGAAAAATGGGCATCTACCAGCTAATTTCACCGAATTACCTGGAAAACATTGTGAGGGCTGCGTGAGATATGTTTGGTGATGTTACAGCACATTGAAAAAGAACACTTCATCATCTCTAAAGCTAAAATTAAGGAGAAGCACAGGCTAAGTGTGTGTGAAATGTTTCTCAAACTGAAATTATTAAACTCCACAAAGTAAAGAAGTGAGAAAAGTAACGTTCATAGGATGCTTATCGACTATGAAATAAAATGTATTAGCTGCAAGATGAAGGTTTTGTTGCAGCTTCTGGGAGTAAAGTAAACAGAATCAAAGTAACTGTTTTTTGATAACCTGGAAAATGATAATCTGACAGAGCAATTGTCTTCAGAACCCTTTCAGTTCTTATGTCTATGTAAAATCAAGTAAAAGTGATGTATGGTGAAACAGTATTAAAATGAATTAAAATGGTTAAATGGCTGGAAAAGTTACCTAGGGAGTACCATAATTTTGACAGGCATTCAACCAGTCTTGACTCACAAGTGATGAGTATTTCAGAGAAAAGTATATGCCATTAAGCATGTCAATTTTAGAATAAGGCAGGAGAAGTGATTCCTAATTTATACCACTCCCCTACTTCAGTTTTTCTGACTCTGCTGGTGCTTCCACTCAGTCTCTACCCTGAGCCATAACTCCAGGAAGATGGTGTGATACCAGATGGGCAGCAAACCAGACCAGTCTATGAAGGTGCGTTAGTTGGTAACGGCACAGTACATGTACATTTTAATCTTCAATATGCATACTGGGACAGTGTCTGTGACAAGCCCGTAAGAGACGCTGTGCGCACGCTTCCGCTGGAGCACACCGCAAGAGGGCAAACATCCCCTGTGGGACCGATCGCCATCCCTCGCGGTACACAGGTACACCCCGAAACACCGCTCGTGTCCCCGCAGATACCGACCTGTGATCGGTCCCCGCCTCCCGGCTCCCTCCCGGCCTCCCCTCGGCTGGCCCCGCCCCGCGCGGCGCCCGCTGATGAAGCTGTCGGCGCGCCGGGGCAGGCCGTATGAGGCAATCCGGCGTGTCGCTGCTTGCCATGCTGCTGCCGGGCGTGCGGAGCGCGGCCCGCCGCCTCGGCCGGGACCTCCCGCCGGCCTGCAGGGGTTGCAGCCGCCGCGCGGGCGCAAAGGTGAGGGGGCAGCGGAACCCTCCTTGCTCGGGGTGACCGAAGGCGGGAGCGGGCAGCCAAGGGCGCGGGGTGTCCCCTTCCTTTCTCTTGCTGTGTTCCACAGCCGTGGCTGAGCGTGCCGATCTCCCAGCGCTTCCCCGGTCCAGCCCCGGGCTTTAGCTCGCAAGCCTGCGGTGCCGGGGCGGGCGCCTTGCCCTGGGGGCTGACCCGGGTGAAGCGGAGCTGCTGTCGGGCTGAGCCGCCGCCCCTCCCTGCGCCTGGCTGTGCGGCGATGAGCGAGTTGGGAGCAGCACGGCTCTTGCCACCCCCTGGGTGAACCTGCCTGGAGAACTATGGCTGGGGGGCTGCTCTTTTATACTTAAAGTCACAGGTTGAAACAGGTTTTGTTCTCTACGTCGTAGGCAAAATGATTGTGTCTTTAGTTATACTGTGTCTATTTTCTTTTTCACACTTGGAAGTAGTGGTTGTGGTGGCCTGTTTTACCAAGGAGTTGATCTGTGCATCATGTTAGATAAATACATAAACTGAGCTGAGTATATGCAACAGTAGCTATGCTGCAAACAGGGTGCTTCCTGCCTTTTAGATGGGGCATGAAATTTCATGTTGTTTACATCCCTGTGTATCCTTTCTTAGGGTCTTGTTCTGGGAATCTATTCAAGTGAAAAGGATGGAGGTGCTGCCCAGCTCACTAGTGCAGGAGATGCTTTTGATAGACTTGTGTCTGGAAGACTGAGAGAACTTGTGTCCACGTAAGTGCGTGATCAGCTGCTGAAATGGATTAATGTATCTACAAACACCAATGGGAGCAGTCTTTTTTTTTTATAGTTATTAAGTGTTTTTATCCATAGCACTTCCCAGGCTGGTATTTGCTTCTACCAGGCCAAGCAATTTGGAAGGGAGCACCTTTGGAAAAAAAGAAGCACTAAGGAAATGTGCAAAGTGTTCTCAGGAACTGTCCTTTTCTGTGGATCAGCACCAAGCCAAGTGTCCCAGAACTGTGTTGAGGAGCACGGTGGGGATGAACGTAGTATTGTAATAACTGTATAAAGGACTTCTTTGTTGAAAGAATCTTTTTGTATCCTAGATGTGGACCACCTTTGAAGAAAGGGAAAACACGCATATTCCATGGTTTGCATCAGGTATGAACTTCGGATTTTTGTGTGTCTATTGAATAATGTGTGAGGTTTGCCCTTGCATCTTACTTTAAGCCATTCACTGCTGTGCTTGTATAAATGCTCTGCTGTTCTTCCCCCTCACACCTCAACAAAAGGTATGGTTCTTGTGGAGCATTGCAGAACAGGAGGTTTCAACATTTACATGGCTTTTTGCACATTCCTGTGCTTCCTGCACTGTGCTGCAGGTTGAGAAGATGTAAGTAAGTCTGCTCCAAAGGCGGTGTGCTCTGAATAACTGCTTACTGAATGAGCTGAATGAAGCACAACAGTTCTGGATCAGACTTCTACTGTGCCGCCTGTGTGGAGGAGGAGCAAGCGTGAGTGTGTACTGGAATGTGCAAAGACCTTCCAGACATGACAGTTCTAACACAAAGTAGTCCCGTCAGACTGTCTGCGGCTTATAAGGAAGCATTTAGTCTGCTGTGCTGCATTGCTTTCCTGAGTTCTGGAGCTGTGTACCTCTGTGCAGCTTTGATTTGCAACCTGGCAAATCATGCCAGCTCAGCTCCTGAGGTGAGGTGATTTTATTTCTCTGAGCAGGGTAGTAGTGTACCAAAAAAGGTTACACTTCTTCAGCCAAGTTCAGGCCTGTGTTGCAGCTGGAAACCTGGATCTGCTTTCAAAGGACTCTTAGACTTGCCTTTAAAGTACCAGATTTGCTGTGTGTTGAACATAAAGCCCTATCTGCTGCAATACACAGAATTATTAACTGGACAGAAGAACTGGTTGCATGCCTGTGGCAAATCATGAGGAGCACAACACCATGGCACAGTGCTGGCACTCTTAATGAGGAAATGTATGTAACAAAGTGCTGAAGGTGTTTAGTGCTTGGTTTGATCTGGCAAGTGAGGTCTTTTTAACAACTCTGCTGTGACTGTACCAATGAGGGAAATGAATCCATTTGTGTGTTGGCTTCATCTAGGACTTTCCAAGTGTGGTTGTAGTTGGCTTGGGCAAGAAGAATGCTGGAATAAATGACCAAGAAAACTGGAATGAAGGCAAAGAAAACATTCGTGCAGCTGTTGCAGGTTGGCTCTTCTTACATTTTCTTAAGCATTTTGTCTGTAAAACTATTGCAGTGGTGCAGCAGGTTCCATTTTTGAAGAGCGAGTCTAGATATGATTTTGTTTTGAAATGCAAAACCTATTCTGTGGTTTGTTAAATACACTTACTTGTCACTGATACTGATGTAAACTTTTGCTTAGTGAGAAAGGAGTTTCAGGGCATGTAAATCCATCTGCAGTCAGGTAACTGCAGTTACTGAAATCAAATAACTTCCCTGAGCAGTGTGAAAAGGCACTTGTTTAATCACTACCATTGTGAAGCCCAAGAGCATCATCAATTCACTTTATGCTCACACTGTTCTTCAGTATGCATATATAATTACTTTTGTTACACAGTTTATAACAGATATTTGTACTATAAATTGGTACCTTTCAGAACGTCATTAGGATGATTCAGTATGTTACCTATTGTAGGTGGAGGAGGCCTCTGTCTTAATCAAGGATCACTGCTGTATCTAAGTGTGTATAAACCAAGAACAAAAAGAGTTCTCGCCACAGAGTTTATAATCTATGATGGGAGGTCAGTCACATGTATGACAGGTGTATACCCACAGTGCTAGCCCATCTTGTCTTAACAGCTGCTAAAACATTGTGAAGTTATTTGGGTACAAAATAGAATATATGGAACATAATATTATTTTTGTTTGTTTATAAAAGTATGTATAAAGTCATTTGGAAGAAAAGAGAAAAAAACCCTAAATTACAGCAAATTTCTGATACCTGCAGATAATCATAATCCACAGGACTAGAGGAAGATAGAGTTTTTCTTTGCTATAGAGTGAGCTTAAAGGAATGGGAACAACTATGGACTTTCCTTTTTCTTGTGAATGGTCTTAATCATTACAATCTGTCAAGTAGTATTTTAGTTGAAATTTATCAGTATATGATCGTGGCATTTTTAATCATTCTACTGCATGATCTTTGTAATGGATTTACCCATCAACCTGGATATCTTAAGTTAAAATTATTTTTCCCTTGAAATGTCATATTGATTACCACAGAGACTTGTTTTGCTGTTCTGTGCAATACTCAGCCCACTAGTTCCATACTGTATTTTTCAGTTGGCTGTAGACAGATCCAAGATCTGGAGATCCCTTGTGTTGAAGTAGACCCCTGTGGAGATGCTCAAGCGGCTGCAGAAGGTGCTGTCCTTGGATTGCATGAATATAATGAGCTGAAGCAAAAAAAGAAGGCTGTAGTTACACCTCAGCTTCATGGAAGGTGATGACAAAAGGAAAGCTGTTTTTATTTATTTATAAAACTGTGTGCATGTTTATGCATGAGAAAAACACAAACCTGGAAGAATAGGGCTAGCAGCAAGATCCCTCTTCACTCCTCCCACTTATTTGAAGTTCCTAAAGTATTTTACATTTCAGTTATATTTATAGTGCTTGCTCCTTATGTTTTGTTAGTATTCCATGTTCTGAGGGTAAGGATAAATAAATGCTGCTTCATAGAAAAGAAGGCCCAGGGTAAAAGTAAAAAATTGCTTGAAGCACAGTTGGGATGTAGAAGGACTTCTGCTAGTATCGTGTATAGCAGAGGTATTTCAAACTCCACAAATGAAGAAATCCTTGTGAGAATCAGAAAATGCTGACTGACACCAGACCATGCTACGATGGATGTGTCTTATGTAGTTCATTTGTTGTATTTTGGTTCACAGAGTATAATGCAAGAAGAGGAGCTTGTGTGCTTCTGGCCCGTGAATAGACATTACTGTTATCTGAGAGCAGAAAGTAATGTCAGAGCTTTTGGTTCCAAAACACTAATCAGGGTGGACTTTGCACCTTCCCTATAGGATAATCTTTCATGCAGAGGAGGAGTATTTCCCGTACGTACTTTATACAATAACAAGTCATAGAATCATAGAATAGTTAGGGTTTGGAAAGGACCTTAAGATCACCTAGTTCCAGCCCCCTTGCCATGGGCAGGGACACCTCACACTAAACCATGTCACCCAAGGCTCTGTCCAGCCTGGCCTTGAACACTG
>WYDI02027322.1:0-21351 GCA_009867235.2 Psittacus erithacus | reverse complement strand
CGCCAGCGCCCGCACAGCCGCAAGCACCGGGCAGCCGCCATGCTGCCGTCCCGCGCCCCGCCGCCACTTCCGTCCCGCCGCAGCGCGCAGGCGCGGGGCGCGGGGGGCGCGTGGCTGCGTGCACGTCCCGGCCCCCCACGGGGCGGCCGCGGGTGGTGCTGCGCGGAGCGGCCGCTGTGGGGCGCTGTCCTCAGGCCCCAGCCCCTGAGCGCGGAGCGGGCCCTGGATGGGGCGGGGGGAAGCGGCAGCGATCGGGGGCGCGCTCGGCCCCGCTGAGGGGACCCCGCGGTTGTGTCCTCGGTCGGGGCCGCGGCCTCAGCGCAGCGAGAGCCCGGCGGGCGCCCGGGGTTGGTTGCGCAGGGCTGCGGCCGGGCAGCTTTGGGTCGCTTCCATGAATGGAGACTCCGTACCGTCCCGTGGCAGCCGCTCGGTCGCCCTCGCCACCAGCGTTTCCTCAGGTCGGGGGGGAGCCTCCTGAGGTGCAGCCTGGGCCCATGGCCTGTGTTTATTGACATACGCAGAAGATGGTATCAAACAAAAGCTTTAGGGAAAGGCCTTGCGAGGAGCAGAATTTAGTACCTGACCCATGGCACAGCACATGGAGATAAGGAAGCGCCGTACATCATGCTGCGGGCGCCATCCCTGGCTGCGTAAGGTCATGGTCCCGAGGAAAGTAATAGGGAAAAAAAAGCATCATGGAAAAGCACTATGGAAAAGAATTCCCTTTATTTTTCCAATACGCAAATGATCTTTATTAACACCAACACACGGGGCAGGCAGGAAAAGCCCTCGGGAATTACACAGCCAAGCGCCTGGGAGCTGTGAACACTGCGGTGCCCACCTCCATCCCCACCTCCTTCCTTGGGCAGAGCAGGAGGAGGACATCCGATCTGCGGGCAGTTTTCATGGGCAGATCTGCCTCCCAAAGCGATGTGCACACCCCCAGCTGTAACTGTAACGGGACGCACGGCGCGTCGTGTGGAAACCCATCTTCTCCATGGGTTGTCTCTCAAAGTTGACTTGGAAGAGATGTGTCCTAATCCAAGAGCTCCTCACGTCTGTATGCACTGAGTCAGCTCTGTTTCATCCCAAAAGTTGCCCATCTAATCACTGGGGATAAATCCATTTGCAAATAGGAGAAACTCAAAAGGTTTCTGCAAGCGGAAGCAGCAGGAAAGATGCACAAACCCTCAACTGTCTGATAACTTAAAAGGCTGATAAAATGATTTAATACTTTCCGTTACCCGCTTTTGAAGGCTGAGTGAGAACAAGGTCAGTGCTGGGTTTGGAAGGAGCACAAACGCACTTGTATTGAGCTCTGCGAGCCTGCCTCCTTGCCAAGTCTGATGCAGGGAGCATGGAGGTCCTTGGAATACGTGCACAGAAGTCAAAGTGGAATCATTTCTCTATACATGGAGAAGTCCTTGTGTCAGCAGCAAATACAACTGAAAACCAGCATGCACTGAGCTCCTTCCTGGTAAGCTTTGGAAGACTCATTACTGGGATGAAGTAAAATTGCCTGTGTTGCTTTAGGGAGGGGATTAATTGGGTGAACCAAGGTGGGCACTGAAGTGAAATATGCAGCTGTACAGCTGAGAGTTCACTATTGCCTTTCCTTCTTGGATTAGCCACAAAAGAATTAACTCTGTGTGTGCACGTGTCCCTTTCATATATATATAAAAAGAGGGGTGTGTATATGTATATATATATATGCAAATTCCTGGCAACACTTTACTGTTGGGGTACTGTAAACAGGTAGATAATCCCAGTCAGAAATGGGTTAACAACATGGGTAAGCACCAGAGCTAAAAACTATTGGCTGAGTTCTGAAATTCCCCATGGGACCGTGGTTTGCAGTACTTGAAAATGAGGCCTCTACTTGGTTGTGCTCCGCTAATCTTGTGCTGAAAGCAGGAAATCACCAATGGCAAGGCTGGGAGAGTACTACTTTGTGGGAACATGGTGATGCAGAGTGGGATGGAGAGCCCCTTTTGTCATATGCTTACATTTCTGCTAACAGCAACTGAACACAGCTTAGACTCCTGCTGAGTTTTCTTAAAGTATCATTAGGATCCTTCCAGGTAGCTCCTAAACATGATTGGGTGGAAGGACTCTTTGCAATATCTCTAAACCAGAAAGCACGTGCATATATTATAAAGCCAGAAGGGACCCTTATGATCATCTAGTTCAGCTGTCTGTAATAACCCAAGCCATAGGACTTCCCAGAATCCATTCCATTTGAGCTAGAGTCCAACCCAACAATCTTTTCTTCCGATTCAACAGTTTGCCCTTTGCACACAGGAAGTCTCTTCGGGATCAGAATTCAATGCTTCCTTGAAAAGTTGGACAAATAGTCTGGAAAGAAAGAAAAGAAAACCAAGATGCAGTTCAATGTGGATAAATCCGGATTCCTGACGGTAACCAACTGCACAAGCTGGGAAGTTGCTGGCTAGGCAGCAGTTCTGCTTGAAATGAGGTAGGGATCATCATGTATTACCACTGGAGTGCAGTCATGCTGCTGTGGAAAAGGAAAGCACTTTGTTGGGTTTCATAAGCAAGTCTGTTCGTTATGAAGGTTTAGACTCACGTCAGCTGAGCTGTGTTAATGATAAGCTAGTGCTGTCTGAGCCCACTGTAGATACAAGCTAGTGCAATGTATCTTCAATCTCTTTGATTAAGATCCAGTCTTTAGATACAGCCATCTCATCAAAGTAAGAGTCTAACCTCACTAAGGTTTAAGGCAAGATGAACAGACTTGGATTTGCTGTAAGTATGCATCACGGGCAGTTATCCTGAGCAGCTGATGCATAGCATGCCATTGAACTATGGGAACTTGAGTCTAAGAGCTAAATCTACAGGTACATGAAATATTCTCAGCACTAAGAAATCTTTAGCTGGGTTCTTGTGTCAAAGTTTGGTTACTCCACTTTAAAAAAGACGTGGAACAGCAAGGAAAAAGTCCAAAGGAGAGGAATGTTATTACCTGTGAGGGTATATGGGCTCTGTTTAGTCTAGAAAGGAGAAGAGCAGACATTATAATAGTATTCATACAGGATAAAAAATGCTGCACAGAGGAGGATAATGATTTGTTATCCTGCACACTTGCCCCCTGCTAGAGAAGAGCTCCTGTCAGAATAAGCAACCTACCTCCCACAGTCAGGAAGCAGCCTCCTGCCTTAGGCCAACTCCTGCTACACGGGAGCTACAATACACTTCTCTCTGCGCGACATTCATGTGAAAGAGATGCATTTATCTCACAGCAGTCATCCTGCCCGTCAAAATAGGTGTGGAATGTGGCAGCACCAATACAGAATCCTGAAGTACCAGAAAGAGCCTCAGGATCTGGCTTCGGACATCTCAAGAAATGTGTTTTAGGAAGTTTTGTTGGTGCCGTTGTGTGGTTGTGGTTGGCAAAGTTGACTCCAGCTCTTACTTCTGAGGTCTTCTTTCCTAAGTGAGGCCCACTTAGGTACACCTCTGAGGGTATGGATAGGTCTTCTGGATGAAAAAGATCAGTGTGGAAAGTCAGAGTAGAGGGGTTTAAGTGAGATGCTGGGTTTGGAATAATGAGCAGACCTCAAGTAAAAGCTGCCCAGTTCAGATAGTTCAGCTGTGCAGCAGGAGGCTGCTTGCTGCTGTTTCTGACCTCAGCCAGTGCTAAAGCAGGACAGCTACACTGCATTAACCCCAAAACTGGCTCTTTTACATCTCCCTGGTTGTGCCTAGACATTCATCTTCTGGACGTTCATGGAGCTGGATATTATGGAGCAAGCCCTGCTCATCCTCTTCACCGGAGTGAGAGATCCAGGCTGTGGTCCTGACTGTGCCAGTCAAGAGGGACAGAGCATGGGTGAAGCAGGTCCCTACTTCTCGCTTGAGCCTCTGAGATGTTTCAGTCATCATGTGGGCTTATTTCCAAGTGTGTTAAACAGAAGCTGAGCTCCATTTGGTAGGAACTGAGAAATTTATCCTGAATTTATATGTTTGGGGTCTGGCAAACTTGTACAAGTGCTGAGAAGTGGCTGGGTGCTGCCTATTAAAGATGCGCACCTGCAGAAAGACAGAGGGATTTGGAAGCACATTCTGAAGCAATGTGACTGAAGGAAATTCACTTCTGGCAATAGCCAAAGATGAGCAAAGGAACAGTTTCCTCAAGAGTCTTACGATGAGGAGTGAAACTGCTGAGCAAATCTGGAGCTGGCAGGGAGTCATTCCTGGCATGGAGGAGCCACCCGGCCGCTCAGGTGGGCAAACTCTTCTTAAACTTTGCATTTCTCCTCCCGGTTTCACCAAGAGGAGAGCAGCTTCCTAAAGAGAAATGAAGTTAACTGGTGTTTGGCAGAGCCTGGGAGAAGGGAGAGCTGTTTCAGAGGCTGAATAATGGGTATAGTGAATTCTTTAATGGTTTGCTGCTTTCACGGTCCTTCAGCAGCTTCCACTACTGAAAAGCTTATTGACCCCTATTTTTGCTACCAGCCAACACAGGAAGCCCTGCCCCTGCTGTATGTTCCTTGAGGAGCTGGGTGACTAAGATCTGCAGCCAGAAGGGTTGCCAGAGGAGTGAGAAGCTCTCAGGAAGCATAACATCAGGCCTGTGAGCAAGGAGAACACTGTGTTTCCCATAAACACTCTTGCCAGTGAAGAGCTGAACAGGAGTGCTGGGGCTCTCCAGACATCTCCAGATGGCCAATGCTAAATGCTCTAATGTGCTTGGGAGAAGGCACTGACCAAGTGAAGGCTTTGCAGCTGTATCCTGAAAGATGGAGTCATCATGGCAACGTTTTGGTGCCAGTCCACATGTGGTGGTGTCCCCAACCCACCTTGCCAGTTTGCTGTGCTCAGACTTTAGCTCAGAAATGAAGGAGCTCCTAGTCCAACTCATTCACTGGGTCTTCTTCTCTCAGGGCTAACTCTTGGACCCCATCAGAATGACTAAATCAGGCTTTTGTGGAATAAAACTTTCTTTGCAGTTTAATTTTCTCCTCTTTAATGCCAGTTAGAAAGAGATGGGGGGAGAAACAGGATCAGGGAAGACTGTGTGTGGCCAAAAGGTGTGCATCTTGGATCTTTCTCTGTCCTCCACTATGGGCCTCCCTTTCAAGGGTTGGCTTTCTACAGCACTAATCTGCACTCTGCTGCCCAGCTTCACAGCACTGTCTCCCTCCTGGGGTGCCTGTGGGTGCTGTGCTGTGGGCAAACCAGGTGTGAGAGCTGTTCTTTCCCTGGCTCACAATTACCGAGTTCGCAGTCCTGCGCATCCAGCTCCTGCCGGGAGAGGTGCTCCACGATGCCGGCCCCCAGGGAGTCCCCCAGGACGTTGGTGGTGGTTCTGAGGCGGTCCCTAAGAAATCAGAGGGAATAATACAACAGAGCAGCTGAGGAACAGCCATGGGGATGAGGCCTGTTCCAAGAACCATCTTCAGTGAGACTTTGAAGTCACTCTAATACCAGACACCTCGACAGGAAACTGACTCCCAAAGAGCCTTCCCTGGTTGACAGCCCTGAGCACAGGCTGCACATTCCTTCCTGCTCTATTGCATTCCCAATGCAATATTCCTTCCTGCTCTATTGGCTACAAACCAGCAATACAAGGTAGAGAACAGAGGAAACACTGACAGCGTACCCCAAAGTCAGGATTTTGTTGTTTTTGAGACTGCACAAATGGCTTCTTCAATCTTGATCTAAGAGCAGTCTTGTGAAAGCATTGTCCCAAGGTTTAAATGGGCAGGAAAGCTGGGATGGGGCAGAGCAGCTGAGGAGCTGCACCCATCTAAGCACTCCTCAGCTTTGTCTCATCACCCTTCCCATGTTTGATAGCACAGAACCACCACTCTGCAGTGTGAATTTGCTTATTACTGGCACAACCCATCCCTGCTGTCTGGACATAGTTTCTGGGCACCTTTTAAGGCTAAAGCAAACTAAGGACTCTAGTGCTGGGTGACCAGGCTCATTCCTTGGGTCACTGAAATACATGGTGAAGACTCCAGCAAGGGTCCCATGGACACAAGTGTGGTGTAAGCTTAATGATACCACTTGTTGAACCTGCTTTTAGCAGAGACCCTAGGAGTACAGAGGGACTCCATAAGCACTGGCAGGGGGCACACAGCAGTGTGTGCTGCTGAGCAGAGAACTTACAGAAACCAGTCCACAGCGATGATCAGTGTAATGTCTTCAGTAGGCAGCCCCACTGATGTCAACACTATCACCATTGTCACCAGTCCTGCCTGGGGAATACCTGCAGCTCCAATGCTGGCTGCTGTAGCAGTGATGCTGGAGGGAACAGGAGAGCACAGCTATCAGCAAAGGGAAGAGGTGGTCACAGTTGCAAAAGTGTCAAGAAGTAGCTTAAAGTCATCATCTTTGGCAGCCTTTCTGTCACCGAGCAGGATGGTGACACAGCAGCCAAGCTCCTCCTGCCAGGCACATAACAGACTGCACGCTGCAGCTCTAGCTAAGCGATGGCCCAGACCTGGCAATACAATAAGGGCTCAAGTGGAGGTGTAGTACCTCATTCTATCTTCTGAGCACAAGAGGAACCCGACCGTACCTCAGATAAGCCAACAAAACTGAAGCACTTCCAAAACTCTTTTTAAAGTCACCTTATTGTGATGATCTGCCCGAAGTCAAGTTCATAGTTGTTGACTTGTGCAATGAAGATGGCTGCAAGGGCCTCGTACAGAGCAGTGCCATCCATGTTAATTGTAGCTCCCACGGGCAGGACAAACCTCGTGATGCGCCTGTCCACACCATTGTTTTCTTCCAGGCACCTGAAGGTGATGGGCAGAGTCGCTGAGCTGAAAGGAATTTACAGAACAGCATGAATTAGGTTTATGCTGACTTCAGAGAAGGGATTAAGCCTCTGCCTGGTTTAAGACCTTACCCACCTGTGTTTTCACCCTGCCATGTGAGCCAGAGGCCAGAAGCTGCTAGGAGAAAGAACAGTCTAAGCAAGGCTTCCTCAGATATGGTGCACGCTGCAGTTGCACGTTCAGACATGGCTTTCCTCAGGGGGCTGGGGCAGGGGCTGTGTGACCCTGAGGCTGGTGATGCTGGGATCCCACCAAAAGAAGGTGATGCTCAAGGTCTCAGGGTACATAGGACAGAGCCTCAAGACCAAAACTCCTTTGAGCCCTTTCTCACCCCCTCAGTGCATAAGACAAGAATGACCCATGTGTGAGAATATATCTTGTGGAGAAAGCAGGTAATTATCTCTGAAAAAGACCATGAGCAGGAAAAATGCTGCTTGTTTCAGTGGGAGAAGACGTGGGAGAGGCTGTTACTTGCCAGGAAGTGAATATAGCAAGAAACACAGGCTTAGTGACACAGCAGCTACCTGCAGTCCCTTGCTCCAGTTGTATTGCATGGCACTGTGTCACTGAATATATTGGTGTTTGTACCTTTGCCAGGGGCTCTGATGAGTTTAATGCAGCTGCATACAGTATGTGAGCCTAGGAGAGAGAAATGTGCTCATGTGCGTGAGTGCATGTGTGGGATATGTGGATGTGTGCGTGGAATAACGCTGCACGTCAGTGGGATTTGAGATTTGAAATGCTGAGCTCAGCATTTCAGTGCCACAGTCACTATCATGTTTGGGAAGGAGGAATATGGGCCATGCATTGATGGTCAGAGGTGGTTAACCATAACCCATCCCTGAGCCAGGAACTGGGACTCTTGCTACTCTCATGCCAGCTTGGCTGCAGCAGTGCAAAAACCTGCTGGTGCTAGAAATTGTGAGACCACAACTGTGCTGCACTGAGAGCAATGGAGTGCTGAGAAGCGGCCCCAGAGTATCCCCACCAGCCCCAACCCTACTCCTGTGTAGCCGTCATACCTGGAGGAGGTGCCCAGGGCTGTGATGAGGGCCTGCAGCAGCCCTGCAATGAATACCCAGGGGTTCCTGTGAGTGACGATGAAGTAGAGCAGTGGCAGGATGCAGAGGGCATGAATGAGAAGTCCAACGATGACGGTGAGCGTGTACATCCCCAGCTGGCCTCCCATCACTGCCAGGTCATCCATCTCCAGAATTTTGCCAGCGATTAAAAACATGATCCCAACTGGAGCATACCTGTGGCACAAAAACAAAGCTGATGCTCAGAACTGGCACCCACCCTTTCCCACCAGCTTTCATACCCCAATAAGCCAGCACACCAGAAGTGCTCTCTGACCCCCACCACTGGATGATACTGCTGCTTTCTGGAAACCTGGAGAGAGCTGGCACTTGGTCACCACATGGTCAAACCCAACCCCAGCTCTTGTTGCACTGCCAGGGACCCCGTACTCTGTTGTGCGCACAGGTTGGGCACTGGGGGAGGTTTCCTCCTTCTTCCACAACACTCCTCGTGGAACTGATAGGGGAGGTTATGTAGAGGAGTTTTCAGAGTCCCTTCCTTTCCTAACAGAGCTTGGGATGAGAATGTTGAAACGGAGGCACAGGGAAGTACAGGAGAAACAGGGAATTGGGGGGTAAATGCGGTACTGTCCTATAGGCTCTGAGTAATCACATTTATGGAATAGGAATGTACAGAGAATCCATATCTGGTGTAGCAAGGACTGGGCACACCAACCCCTGCGAAAGCAGCCATCCTTTCCATTCCTTATGGCTTTCTTTCCCCCCTCCATAACAATGCATCTCATGAGCAGCAGTGAGGCTCCACTGAAGGGCAGCCATAACACAGGCATGGAGAATATCATGGGCACTACACTAAACATGGACAAATCACTGGACCAAAGAAAATCCCAGCTCCATAGCCTCACTTCTCAGGGCTGGGTCTCTATAGCTCAGGAGCTCACATGCAGTTCATGCACAAGGCTCAGGGGCCCACATGCCAAACTCCAACTTAGCCTTTGGAAAAGTTTCAGGACAGGATTTCACAAGTATTTCATTTCCTCTGACCTTCCTCCTCCTCAGCTGCAGCTGAACACCAGCTCTGCCCAGGAAAACCAGCTCCCGGGAGGCAGTCTGCAGGCTGGGGCGTCAGCAAGGAGTCTGCAGTCGACAGTCCTGCCTCCTGTACCAGCAGGAATCTCTCCAGACACTACCTGCTGCGTGGCACAGGCAGCTTCCTGAGTGTAAGCGATGTTCTATACATCCACAACTTGCCTTTCCTCACTGTAAGAGGGTGCTAAAGGAGGGGGTGTTGAAGGCACCTTGAAACCGTCTCTGGGAGCAGTGTGCGGGTTTCACTGTGCTCGTGTTCTCCCTTCTGTGCCCTCTTATCTCTTTTACAAAAAGTCAGACCCCAAGTTCTGGCTCATCCGTGGAGGAAAAGGTCCCCAGTGTTCTGCTATAAGCTCAGGGTTGTTCTTCCCCCTTGTGTCTTTCTGTGTAAGGCCTGGCCCCACATGCTCAGGATGTTGCTCTGAGATACAGGACTGTGACTAGAAGACTACAGGAAGGAAGCTGGAGTGATCTCCCATGGGAGAGGGTGCGGGGTGACAGATCCCTCCCCTGTCAGACGTTTGCATGTCCTCTGCCTGCTCCACATCTCTCCTACCTAATGGTAGTACCTACCACAAACTCCTATTTAGACCTTGAGCCCCAGGTGGGTAAAGAGCTCAAAATAACAAGATTTGGTAAAATGCTGCCTTCTATAGAAGACTCAGCACCACGGAGCATGTGCAGCCTTACACAGAGAACAAGCAGCTGAGCTCTAGAGGAGTCAGAATCTGACAGACTTCAAACTGAAGGGCAGGGACTTGGAGCTGACTCCATTCGCACAGCTCAGCTCCCAGAGCTGATGCAGGCAGGCGCCACCCTGAGTAGCAGGAAAGTGGGAAGAGGTTCTTGTGATTCATAGCAAAGGTTCCTGGAACACAGCTGGAATGAAAGCTTTTGGTGGGAATGCCTCACACCCTACCCATGTTGGTAAGGCTAAGAAATCTTCCACTCCAGCTCTCTGGTCTTCCAAGGGTGTTTGCAGCAGCCTCAAGGAAAGCAAGTCCTGGAAAACCTGCTGTTTCTAAGGTAAAACCAAAACAAAACAGGAAATGAAATGTGAACAAATATCCCATCCAGACTTTTCCCTCCAGCCTGATGGAGCCAAAGAGGAGCTGTGCCCATCTGTTTTCCCTGTGCATGGCATCCTTAAAGCAACCCCACTTCTCATCAGGTCAGTGGAAACTGCACCTGCAGACCTCCTGCTCCAACCGGCCGTGCTCCTCACCAGATGATAATGGCCACCAGCCTCATGATGGCTTCGTTGAGGCAGTTAAAGAACTCCCGCAGGGCCCGTCCCTTCTGCTTCATGCTGCCGATCACCAAACCGAAGCACATGGAGAACACTACCAGCCCCAGCGCGTTCACCCCATTGGCTGAGCCCGGGATGGGAATGACTTCTTCAAAGGTCAGCACCTCGGAGATGGTCCCCAGGGCATGAGTGACGTTCTCCAGGATGCCGGTGAAGTTCTCAGGCGCAGGGATCTGAGTGCTTGTCAGCCCTGCGGTGACATTGCTGCTGTGGAGGACGGTTCTGGTGAACACCCTGGTGCTGTACTGCGTCTTGTACTGAAAAGACACAGGTTATCAGGTGGGCTCACAGGTCCTGGTTCAGGAGCTCAGGACAACAGGCTCTTGCACATCTTCCTAAAGAGAGCACTGCAAGTTCCTGCTGACCTGTGTGGGGAACCTCCCTGCTCTGTTTTCAAGCTCCCCATATGGCTTCCATCAGGTTCACAGACCTGACGGTCAAAAGAGACCATTGGAGCATCTCATGTCACTAGGACTGACTTCTGTTCTGGCTTCTCTGATAACCCTTTGGGCTGCTTCCAAGGGCACTAGCACTACAGAAGAGACAAATCCATGGAGAATCTGCTCCCATTTTGCTGCCAGTCCAAGACTGCTACATGAGATCACAGAAGCTTGAAAAGCTTGTGTGGAGATGCTGTAATACAGGCTAATGACGACTCCTGGAGCAGTCACACTTTGGGAAGTGTGAAGGTAGTATAAAGGAATTGCTACTCCGTCCCTCAGAGAACAAAGCTGGACCATGGTCTAGGGCACAGGGCGCGAAGGGAAGTGAGAGGCCAGGTGGGATTTCATACCTGTTTGAAGCAGGCTTCTACCAGGTTGGGCGGGAACATGTTCCTGCAGGAGATAAGACAAGGGAAGAGTTATTGTCCTGTTTGATTAGCAGGAAAATATGGGCTTCCTGGGCAATGCCTCTGTCCTGGAGCAGTCTCAGTTCACGCCTCCCACGATGCCAGCTCAGATGGGCCCTTTCTGTCTAACCGAAGATGGGAATATGCCAGCCTGGAGCTGGGCACCCTCCTGCATCTTTGCAGACTCCAGAATCCTGGGAGAATTCTGGAGAATTCTGTCCTGGGAATCATCACGTCCTCAATTTCCTCGGGTCAGTGAAGATGGATATTCAGAGCAGCCTTTGCTGGGTGAATTTCTGAAGGACATGCAGTCACTGATAGCTTTCGTCACTTCCTTTGTTGGGCATGCCTTGGCCTCTTGCATTAATACGTCTAACAGAAGGGCTCTAGGCCCTCAGAGTGGCAAAGCCAGTTATCTAGACTGAGCTAGAAGTAGTAGGTTGGGCAAGACTCAGCCATAAACCTCTTTCCCTAAGAGAGAATGCCTAAAGCTGTGACACTTCAAAAGGATATTCCATGCAGGAATACAATCTCAGTGGTATGATCTCAACACGAGACCATCTTGTTCACCTACCTCACCAAGTCCATGAAGGCATCTGTGGTCTGCACCTGCTCAATCCTGCCTTCTCGGTGAAGCTTGTCCTTGGATCCTTTCCCTGGGTGGATGATGATCACCATGAGGATGCCAATAAAGACTGCTATGATCGTGGTCACCATGTAGTAAACCACAGCCCGCATCCCCATCTTCCCTGAGGCTCTGCCATCCAGTGAGGCCATTCCTGGGGAGTCACACAGAGAGACAAGGTGAGGACTATGGTCTTAGAGGGAAGAGAGAAGCCCGAGGAAGATTCAAAGCGTGCAGGGCACATGCATGAGCAGGACGGGGAGCTGGGGTCTCCAGCCAGTGATCAACTCCGGCTCTTCTGGACTGACACAAACGAACCTTTCCTAGGCTGGAGGAAACCTGAGGCTGACTTGGGCAATAAACTTGTTGACTTTTGAGGTTACATAGGATGAAATCCTTGTTAATGCCCAAGTGTTGGGTGTTGGAACCATGGCATTGTGTCCTCCCCAGTCTTCTGAGAAAGCACAAGGCCTCCTGCTTCTCCCCCCAACTACTGAGCCAGCAGGGTGTGAGTGTGAAGCTCAGGCTTGGTGAGCCAAGCCAATCCAGGCACCTCCAGCTGGGGCACAAGAGGGGTACTCCAACACCAGCAAGCAACCCTCTTTGCTGCTCACTGCCTTGGCTGAAAGGAGAGGAAGCCACTTCTCACCTGTGATCAAGCTGGAGACAATGAGAGGAAGAACCAGCATCTGGAGCATACGCATCAGCAGCTCGCCGGGGAAGGAGAAGTACTTGATCTGGCGATAGGTCAGCTGGTAGGGCCGGAGAGAAAATGCCAGGATGATCCCTGTGGATCAACACAGGATGAGAAAGGAAATGGGACAGTGTGATCCAGTGGTCTGTCCCTCAGTCCTACAGCATGGCTCTGCTCTTTCTTGTCTCCTTGCAGCTCCTCCTCTTCCCAAAGGAGTAAATGCTCTTTCTTTCTCTAAAAGGCTGTGATCCAGTTTGTACTCTATGCTCACTCTCTCCCTGTGCCATACTCACACATACAGGAGCCTCACGCTAAAGGTCTCCTTGTTGCTCTGTCTGCTTTCCTCTGGGTTCTGTTCCCAGGAAGCTCATGAACACAAAACCGCTGTGACCAAAGGTATGATCTCCCAGCCTAACCTAAGTGTCACTACACAGTTCAGAGGCTTTGTCCACCCCCTTCTTAAAGCTGAGTTCAGCCAGTGAGTTGGAGACAAACAGCCTGGATCAAAAGCTAGGGACAGTGCACTGTCTGCTGGGCAGATTTAGTTTGCATTGAATCACAGCCCTTTGCATCAGTTCCCCCTTATGGTCCTGTCAGGCTGAAGCTGTTGGGATGAACCTGCAGCACCCTTGTGCCTGTAGCTGTGCTCACAAGAAGTCCTTCCACTAGAGCAGCTTGCTCCAAGCCCCTGTGTCCAACCTGGCCTTGAACACTGCCAGGAATGGGGCAGCCACAGCTTCTCTGGGCACCCTGTGCCAGCGCCTCAGCACCCCAATAGTGACCATTCCTTCCTTCCCCACCAGCTCCATACCCAGTAGGACTGCGGCAATGGTGAAGAGGACGAAGGCGTTTCTCCTGAGGAAGCTCTTGGCACTGTCGGCGGTGATGCTGTGCATCCGCTTCTTGGCCCTCGCTGCGCGCTTCTGCACCGCCTGCCGCAGGCGCTGCACCCGGCTCTCGGCACTGAGCCGCTTGGCTGCATCCTCGTTGAGGAAGAGGCTGTTGACGTGACTCTGCTCGCTCATGGTCCGCGCGGCTGCTCCGTCCCCACGGCACGGCTCTGCCTATGCTGGGCAGGAGAAGCACAGTTGGGAAAGCATAAGGTGCAGCACTCAACTTGCCTCCTCCGGAGGTCACTCCCCTGGCACCCTGAGCAGGTTTATTCAGGTCTCCTCTGCCCCTCTGCAAGGAGCAGACCCTGGGGCAAGGCATCTGAAGGGCTGCCAGGGTCTTGTCATGGCTGCTCTGGTGTCTCTGGAGAAGCTCTGGCCTCTGTAGCACCCAGCCTGTACTGAGAAGCGGTTTGTGGTGGCCTGGGCAGCCAGCAAAGGCACAAATCCCTTCACAAGGCGGGTTGGGGCAGAACCCACACAAAGGGACTCACCTGCTCTTTATTCCAGATGTCTCTCCATCCACGTGCACTGGAAAATGTATTTTTGTGCACACAAGAGGGAATTTCTCTTTGGAGATGGAAAAGCTCAGGATGAGGCATTGGATCCCATGTTCCACCAAATGCTCAGCAGCCTTCTCAGGGCAAAACTAAGCCCACAGAAGGAACTCAGCAGCAGAACTTGCTCCTGTGCTGTCCCCACCCTCTTGCTGACTTGATCCCTTTCTCATCTGCATATTTTGCAATGCAGTGGGCCCCTCCAAAGCACATTCCCTCTGCATCTCTGGCCTGAAATTGTGTAAGTGTTCCCTATTGCATCAGCTGGAAGTTCCCGGTCTGCTGCAGGGTTATCAAAAGTACTCCTGCAGATGAATGGTCTGGCAATGGCCTGGATTTCCCTTTTTGAGAGGAAGAAGGTGGCTTTTTCTTTTGTTCATGGCCACTTCTCCAGGCTCCAGCCTGCCAGAAACACTGAGATACTTGAGAGAGCACTTGTGGAGGTAACAGCCAGGCTGGACCAGGAAGCACGGGGTATTTTGCAAGAAAGTTGAATGTTGCAAAACTAATGCCTAGTTCCTGGCAATGAGGTTTCACAGGAACAGTGGAATTTGGGCTGTTTTAGGGACATCAGTCAAAAGATGGTGAATGTAAAAGATGGGGAAGGAAGGCTCTTGCACTACAGGTTTTTGTTGTCCTGCTCTTTGTGGATTTTTGCGGGGTTATCTTCTCATCTCCCCCAGGAGAAGATGTCCTGGCCATGGCAGGGAATGGCACTGCAGAAACAAACTGAAATGTTCAGGTGAAGCCTTGATCTGCTCCTTGACCTGCGCTTCACTCTGTGATGGGACAGAGCATCAGCAGCCAGCCTGTGCCCTGCTCCCTCTGCACTGACACGGCTTTCTGGTTGTTACCATGTGCAAGAGATATCAGCCAATGGGCACATCACCAGCCCCAAGGAAGTCAAAAGGCTGAGTGGCCAACCTAGCAGAGGAGAGCTCCGGTCTCCAGAGGGTTCAGGCTCCCAGCTGGGACAAACCCAGTTGTTACTGCTCAGAACAAATGGATGGGAGACAATGATTGAAATGCGGGTGCTTTCCATGCTTGTCCCACTATTGCTGGTGTCTGTGCAGGACAACACAGGAGGGGTTAATGTAATTAGTCAGCTTTCCTCCTGGGACTGACAGGATTCAGCCAAATTAGAAATGTCCGTTGCAAAGTCTCTCCCAGGTTCACCAGCCTCCAGGGACCGAGGGAAGAATTGCAATGCAATCAGTACAGCCTGTCCTGGCCCACTGCTGCTAAAGGGATGACACTGGACAAGCACAGGAGAGTCGGGTCCTTCCCCATAACAGCAGCTGCCCCAGGCCCCTGCTTCCCTCTGCAACACAATTTTCTCTCTTTTTTATTTATTCATTGCTGAAAGCCAGCCAGAAACTGTGAAATAATCAGCAGTTTGAGCCCACTGCCTCTCTTGTCTCCAAGGAAACTCTGCTGTTATGTTCAACATCAAAGCCAGGAGGGTTTTCAAGGAGGGAGTTCTCCACAGGTAGCAGCAGGGAAGCACCCTAAGGGGGAGGAGAGGGAGGAATCTCTGCAGGGGAGAAGCTTTGCACAAGTGAGGCTGAGGCAAGAGGTCACTGGGAAAGCTGCATTACTCCTTCCAAAGCAGCTTCTGGACAGCTCTCAAGTCCTGCCTGCTTTTGAGAGCATCATTGGCATGGCACAGTAGGAAGCTACAGTCCCTCCACTACCAGCTGAATAGAATAGGTGCTTTCCAGGGACTGTCTTTGCAAGGATGGCGAAGGAGCAGTCGATGTCTCTGCTCTCGCCTCCCTTTTCCCCACCAGTGCCTGTCAGGAGCATTGAATCCATAACTGTGCTATCAGCTGGGTTTGTTCAGTCCTGAGTACCAGGATAAAGAGGGCCCACAGACCCCCTCATCCCTCATGCTGTTGGATCCTTTGCAGCCCAGCCCTTGGGAAGGGGAATACAAGCTGAAAGCAAAGAAGCCGATGTGCCTATGCTGAACATTTCCATTCACAAGCCCAAATGGGGTGAACTCAGCCATCTTTGTGTTGCTATAGCAGCCCCTGGCAGGGCTTCCTGCCCAGTGAAGTGCGAGGGCATCTCCATTTCCCGCTCGGTACCTGGCAGCCAGCTCCCTCCCAGCCATCTCCCACCACAACAATGGCCCCAGGAGGAGAAGAGATCTGCTCCTTGTCCAGGCACTGACCCACCTCTGTGACAGAGACAAGCTTAGGGGAGAGGAACCTGCCATGGACAGGAATTCCAGCCCAGCTAAGCTCTACAGTGACTGATCATCAGCAGAGCCGCTACTTTGGGGCCTAAGCGTGATGCTGGGAGGACAAGTACTGCTGTCCCCATTGCTCCCCACTCATGCTCAGGTCCTGTGGTAAGGTTGTCTCCCTCTAACTGCCCACCAGCCACTTCTGTTCTGGGCCCCCAGCCCAAAACACAGTCCTGCTTTGCAACCACTCGCCTCTGGGCAGTTGCCTGTCCTAAGCGGGGTGAGAGCTACCCCTGCTGCTCTCTCAGGCACATACCCAAGGCAATCTCCTGCCATCCTCCTGTCCTGCTTCATCCCCTGGCCCTGACCCTGGCCCCGCTCTCATTCATGCATTCAGGTTTGCTGACAGAGCCGCTCACCTGGAAGAAGTGCTGGTTGTTGAGCACGAAGGTCTCTTTTGTCTTGGGGGGTTACTCTGAGTGTTTTCACTCTTGAATTCTTTCAGCTTGAAGGCAGGGTGCAGGATTTTCTCCTTGGAAAGGTGCGGTGTTAGCAGGGAGCTCGGAGCTGTACCTCCTGAGAGAGGAAAGGAAGACTGTAATATGCTCAGGATACATGGCAGCAGGGGGTGGGGGAGTGGCATGGAGGAGGAGACTGTAAAAACCTTCGATGATTGCAGGAGCCCAGAGGACAGAAGGTACCTGTCACCATGATGTGACACACAGCCCGTGCTGGCTTCACCTCTACCAGTGGTCCTGTGCTTGCCTTTGCCTCCTCACACCAGCTGCAAAGAGGGTTAGCAGCAACAGAGAGCAGGGCAAGCTGCTAAATTAGACCCTGATCCCATCCCACTCCTGCCCCTCTGCTGCTGCCATGAGGGTGGCTGCGTGCAGAAATCCATCCATCCGCAGCAGCCGGACACCCTGGACAGGCAGAACCTCCACTGGTCCACTCTGCTGTGAGCATGACCTCCGAGATCCAGGCACACTGAGGGCATGGACATGTGTCAAGGAGGAGTCCATTCACTGAGTGTGTGAAGTCGGCAGTGCAGTCTGTCAGGCAGCCAGGCTCTGCTGCCAAGGAAGCCCAGAGCGCTTCCACTGTCTTCACTCACTGATCTCTCACACATTGATTCCTGCTGTGATGTGCTCTGTCTGCAGCTAGAACTTGCCCCAGAGTTTGAACTCGTCCAGCAAGGGGTTGGTCAAAGCCGAAGTGTGAGGCTCATCTGACAAGAGTCCTGGAACTGAAATCCCCCCTGGCAGCTATGTCCCCAGCAGACTCTATGGGCAGACAAAAGCTCAACCTCTTCTGCCCAGGTACCAGAGAGCAGCTCCCAACACCAACTGGCTTGTTGCAGACACAGAACTATCTAGGTTGGAAGAGACCTTTAAGATCATCAAATCCAACCATAAATCAGGATGGTGATTAGATGGAACTTTACTGGGCAAGTCATTTGGAGCCTGGGGTCTTGACTTTCCCTGTCATTCGCCCTTGTTTTAACTCGCTCAAAGCAGCATGGACACAGGCCACTGCTGCATCAGGCGACAAGGACACACGGTCTGCACCCGTCTTCACAAGAGTTGGTTGCTCACAAGTAAATGCAGGAAATGGCCCTGATCTTCCAATTGAAGGCTGCACAAGTTCAGTAGGGTCTCAGGTCATGCAGGTCTCAGCTGGGAAGCGGCAGCCCCAGGGCCTCAGCAGCAGCTCTCTTTACAGAAGGTACCCGACTTCAGTCCCGGAGGCTGCTGAGCCGCTCCCTGCTCCCTGCTCCCTGCCTGGACAAGTGCATTTCTGACCCTCCCCAGAGAGGAGCAGAGCTGCCACGCACGTGGCCATCGCTGAATCTACCCCAGGGATAACGTTGGATAGTGATTGTCCTTTCCCACTTCCTATGCTTCAAGTTCAGTTTGGCTCCTAGAATCTGTGCTAGTTCTTAGTCTTTGTTTTAATCCCCAGGTTAATACCTGAGCCTTTTTTAGCCATAAACTCACAGTGACAAATGCCTTCAACTGATAGAGGCTTGCAGGTTCAGTAGAAAACTTCTAGATGGGCTGTTGGTTCATAATTGAGTGATAAGGAAAAACCAGGCATGTGAATCTCTGTGAGCAGGCAGTTATAGCAAATCCAGGTTGCTATGCACACACTGCAGGAGACACTGATGCTGCCGGGCTGGATGAGAAGAGCCCAAGCAGACAGCTGTGTCCACTGTCCCAGTAAGCACTTAACTGCATCAGCCTTTCAAAAGGGCTCAATTGGTCTGGCCTGGTAAAATCAAATCCTATTGTGGAGGATGCTGCAATGAACTGAAGGTGTGAGTGTGCACAGCCCCGTCACTTGAACATGACTGAGAGGCACATGAACCATGCTCACCTTGATGTGCCATGGGAACATGGATGCTTTCTACTGGAGTGCAGAAAGCCACTGGGATATTCCCAGTTGCTAATTGGCATGGTGAAAGATGTGGTTTTCTGGTGTGAAGCAATCCTCCAGCCCTTCCTTCCCTGGATTTTGCAATTCCGAGCCTTGTTCTCCTTGTTATAGTAACCTTAATTTGGGGGTTGGGATTAAATTTGTATCCTGCACTGCTCACATGGCCCAGGGAGCAGAGTCCAATTATGCAGCTGTGACCTTCATTCCAAGTTAGCAGAGTTTCTGCAAATGAATCTCCTTCGTATTTCACAGAGCTGCTCAAATAATGGAATTTCCTTCCTATGGGAAATGCCAATATTTCAACATTTATTTTTGCCCTATTTTGGAACAGAAAGTCAAAATTTCAACTCTTGCAACACAAAAAGTTCAGGAAAAATCAGAAAGATAAAGAATGTTTTGGTTTTGAATCACAGACTCACAGCCTGCTTTGTGTTTGAAGGGACCTTAAAGCTCATCCAGTTCCAACCCCTGCCAATCTCCCCTCTGGCAGGTTCAAGCCATTCCTTTGGCCTGTCCCTACAGGCCCTTGTCCAAAGCCCCTCTCCAGGTTTCCTACAGCCCCTTTAGGCACTGGAGCTGCTCTCAGGTCTCCCCTTAAGGAGCCTTCTCTTCCGCAGGCTGAGCCAGCCCAGCTCTCAGCCTGTATATCCCACGTATCTCAGCATATATACCCCATGACAAACAATATTATGTCAAGGTTTTGACTGTAGTTTCAACTGATGGGTGAGACAAACTTTGAGCTCCTGAGTTCTGTCATTCAAAAGTGCCCTGATTTTCTCCTTAGCTCTGCTGAGAGTGTATGTGATTGAAACGTTTCAGCTATTTTGAATCCCAGCTCATGCTCCCTGCTTCTCCCAGGTGCACAGGGACCTTGTGCTGCACATATCTATGGGGACTTCTGCTTCAGGAGCTTGTGTGATTTGTTTTGTGCTATTTTTTAAGTAGAAATCTCCGTGCACCACTCCACAGGCCCAGCCTGTGTGAGCTGAAGATGCCCCAAGTGTTTGCTCTGGTGATGCTCAAGTCTCATTTTGTCAAACTTTACTGAACTTCCACTGCAGAATGAATCCCCTGCACCCTCCCAAAAGGTTCTCTGGTGGAGAACCATTCCCCCAGCATGACAATAGGTGCAAGGAGTCATTTAGCTTTTCTTTCCTGTACCTCTGACTTTTCCTTCCAGCCCCATGCTTTCCTACTGGCCATTCTTCTGCCCAATGTATTTGAAAGAAGCTTAATTTAAGTTTTATGCCATAAACAAGCTCTTTCTAAAGGCCCTTTTTTTGCTTGCCTTATTGTATTTGGACACTTGGACATTTAGACAAAGGGGAATTGCTTTAACCTGCCAGAGGGGAGACTGAGATGAGCTCTTAGGCCGGAGCTCTTCTGCCTTCTTTAAGGTCTCTTCAACACAAACCAGTCTGGGTTCTATGTGTGGAGAACAAATGATTATTTGTCCTGAGGGTGGTTTGTTTCTGTGGTAAGAGGACTCCCAGGTACACCTCAAAGGTACCTGAAGGTACCATATTCATAACCTTGTTACTTAGGGGAATGGCTTGCACAGCTTCCCAACAACAGTGTGCGGCTTCCCTTTGGGCATCCTGGATTAGTGTGCGGTTAAAACTGGACACAGCCAAAAGCCTTACTGTGTCAAGTAGCTTGCTCTGATACTACTGTGGTCTAAGTCTGCCTTCTGTGAGCTGGGAAAACACGATGGGAATGCTTTACTTCTGCTGCTCTCATGATACATTTTTCCAAATTTAACTCGGCCCATTTCCTTTGGCGTTCTCCACATGGTATTACCATTGGCATCGCGCTCTTCTCCAGCAGGTCCCAACAATGTATATGTGTATATGTATTACAAGGACAAAAGGGACCAATTGTGATCATCTAGATTGACCTCCTTTTCCAGAACAGGAATAGTCCTGTGTTAATTAATTTTCTTTAAAGTAGAATATACTATTTAGAAAACTCTCTGGATCTGCATCACTCCCTTCTGATGGTGATGAATTCACCACCGTTCCAGGCAAATCATATAAGCCTGGGTCTACCTGACCCTGGCAGTTCTGCATGAAGATTAGGAAGCAGCAGTCAGCTGCTGCTCTGAGGAGCTGGACTGAACTGGCTGATGTTAATGGCAAAAACTGACACACCAGTCAATGTGGATATGCGAACACTCATGCATGCAGCACCTGCAGACACTGCCTGAGAGGCTAAAAATCCAATGAGATCCTGCAGCAGTCACTGGGACAGCAGCACCTCCATCTTTCTTCCAGATGCCCTCTCAGATCATTGCTTCCCTCAGCACAGATTCATGTGGTTCCTCCTCTTTTCCTCCCAGATGAGACCTTAAACTACAGACCAAAGTGTTCTGTTGACTTCTGGGCTCTGATTTTGCAATGTGCTTTCCATTGGGAGCCTATCCAGTTATTCAATGGCTGTATGAAAGGAGAATCTTTCAAAACCACTGCAGAGGAAGCAGAGCTCTAGAGGAAATCCACTAAATTGCAGAATCCCCTAAACCCAGCTGCTTTCAGCACTGCTGATGGACTTTGTCATTCTCTCTAGGAAAAGCACACTTGACCTCTCTCTTCTTAAAAGACTTTATTTCACTCTTCCTATGACACCCTTCTGTTTCTTAGACTCCTACTGTCTACAAAACATCTGTTCACCCTGGGGTAGAGCTTTGCCATAAGATCCCCAAGTGGAGACCTTAGAGCAGCTCCAGCGCCATTTAAGCACAAGATAACAATGTGCTGTACAGGACAACAAGAAACCTAGGGAGGAGCTTTGGACAAGGGCCTGGAGGGACAGGCCAAGGGGAATGGCTTTAACCTGCCAGAGGGGAGATTGAGATGAGCTCT